>CAUYRT010029903.1:0-35018 GCA_963574885.1 Lepilemur ruficaudatus
AGAGTCTCACTCTGCTGCCTGGGCTAGAGTGAGTGCCGTGGCGTCAGCCTAGCTCACAGCAACCTCAAACTCCTGGGCTCAAGTGATCCTACTGCCTCAGCCTCCCGAGTAGCTGGGACTACAGGCATGCGCCACCATGCCCAGCTAATTTTTTCTTTATATTTTTAGTTGGCCAATTAATTTCTTTCTATTTATAGTAGAGACAAGGTCTCACTCTTGCTCAGGCTGGTTTCGAACTCCTGACCTTGAGCAATCCGCCCGTCTCGGCCTCCCAGAGTGGTAGGATTACAGGCCTGAGCCATCGCGCCCGGCCTATTTCAGCATTTAATATTAGAAGTATTTTGGGTCTTTATTTAGAAGTTTAGTGATTTTTTTTGTGACCATAAATATACCAGAAGAACTTAACTCTTGTTTATATCAATTAGCCTATGGTGAAATTGGTTTCATTGTATGTGGTTTCACTTCAAGTTGCAGTTTCTAAGAACCTAACGTCTATGTTAAGTAAGGATTTACTGTATGGATGCTTACTCTCTTACTAATTTAATTGTGCTAATTTGATGATATCCTTTATAGTGTATGTAGAATTTTCACAATCTCTCTCTTCCGCGTTAATTTCTTAGAAACATTTGTCCTGTTTTAAATTCATGTTTGAAGACTTGAGTCTCATGGAGCCTTCTATTTAGAGAGAGCTTCAAACAAACTGACAATTACAGTACAGATTGATGAGTTCTGTGTTAGGAAAATACAATGTATTATGTTCTTTTCCCTATAGCTTTCTCTGACCACCTCAGCTTTTAGATACAATTTTCTCTTTGGAACTTCTAGAATGCTGTTTGTTTCTACAGCTTGTTTTCTCTTAATAGATATATTCTTTCACTCTTACGTACTAATTTAGATCTGTGTTCTGTAGGGTGTTTCTGTTTATCATGTTTCTGTATCCCAACTGTAACACAATTCTCTATATAAAGAGTAAAAATTAAATAAATTTTTTAGATGATGCGTTATATCACCCTTCATATCTACCTAAGGCTTAAATCAAATAATCAATTAAGAAGAACTTTTTATAAATTTTATTCTTTCAATAAAGGATAACATTTACATTCTATTTGTACTTCTGCTCATAGTGAATTCTTCCTACCATTTTGTTTTCTAGAAATATATTATCGGTTAATATATTGGTAACTTTTTACCATTATCGAAATTATAAAAGATAACAACTCAATGTACAAGAAATGTCCCAATTTGAATTCAACCCTTCCTCATATTAGACTGGTGAGAAATTCATTCACAGTTATAAGAGGGTTAGGGTAGGGACCTCCTTTTCTCAAGGCTTGAATGAGAATCCAGGCTTATGTGACACCTAAATAGATAATTGGCCTTCATGTCTTTGGTCCGTCTTGTTCATTAGTCATATCCTCTTCTCTAATATACATGGTCTTTTGAAGGCAGACAGTTTGCTGATTATACCAAGTTTGTGTTAGGAAATATTTGCTGATGCCAAAAACCCTGGTGCCAAGGGACCAGCTTCCCTAAGTGTACCATGCGTAGGGCCACCGTGTTACTCTTAAGCAGATTGTTCTTTACGAGAGCACACTTGACTGAGGAAAAGAATAGGAGCTGAAATCCAGCCTGTATTCACTCTATTTACTAAACTGAGTTTCCTTGGGCTACATTAGCCTATAAGTGTTGCCTTTTTCTAATTCATATATATAGAGAGAAAGAGACAGACAGACAGACAGACATGTAGCGATGCTGCTTACCACTCCACATCCCCTGGACACTAGTCTAACCTCTTCATCCCTTCTGTTTCTCCTCAGGCTAGAAAAAGCTGATTATAGATTTTGAGAAACCTGCCTTTTTAAACTTGGGGAAAATCTTATGCCTCTTCTTTGGCTTCTGTCTCTTTAAAAATACTGACTTTTGACACCTCCTTTGCCCAGACACATTACACAATCTGTGTTTGCTTTAGACTTTCACAAAAGACAGAAAAGGAGCAGGCCTTCAAGAAGCCTCTGCTGTGGACCTTACAAATGTTTGTGAGGAAGGAAATGCCTGACTACTATCTTAAAATTGAAGGGGAAAGGAGTGAGTGGTTAAAAAATAGAGAGTAAAACAGAACTTCATATCTTGATAAATTTCAAGTGAAATATTAAGCTCAATTTTTAATTTTGGAATATTTTTATAATGTCCATTGCATAACATTTATATAAAGTATATCTTTCGGAAGTCATAAATAAAATCTGTGGTAATTAAATGGAAATCGGTGGTTATTGCCTCCTTCCCAACAGGATAAAAATTATATAGCTGAAAGTTTAACATGGTCCAGTAAGACTTAAAAGTTTGAAATTGGTTTCTTTGTATCTTTTATTAAAAATTTCTTGCTTTTTTTAATGTGTATTTTTGTTCCATTTAACTTCTAATTACATTAAGTGAATTTATATTTAAGATAAGGTATCAATATTAAAGTAATTTAAATTCATATTAGTTTATATGTTAAATAAATGGGACCAGGAACAAAATATATTTCTCTATTAATTGAGTTTAGAACTTGTAAAAATAAAAAAAACCTGTGGAGAATATTTCTATTTTGAGCAAATAATTTTTTGTTAATTTGTTGAGTAACTCTAATAAAATAACGGATGAAGAAGATGAAGAACAATATACAAAATCATAATATTTTGGTGCTATACATTAGAAGGATTGAAAACTTTATTTTTATGACAATCGCTATGAAATGTCACTTGTTACATTCTGCTTTCTGGAATTGGTCTCAATTAAGAGTGCTTTTTTGGCATATTTTTTCTATGTAATATATGTCTCTGATTTATAAGAGTCATTTGACCAATCTCCCAAATTTTAAAACTCAGGAGAAACCTAGCACCTAAAATTCAGCCATGGTAATTGTTGTTTTGAATCTAGGAGAATTGTTACACAGAGCATGACAGGTATAATATGCAAAAGAAGGGCAACATCCTCTAATCGTGAGATGGTGTTGGTGGGAGATGGAGGGAAGCAGCAGGTATTATTGAAGTGAAAATAATTAGTATTTAATTAAACCAAATGATGCTTTTGATTGTAAATAAACAAGGCATGTTCCTCCCTCTTTATTGTAAAAGACCACGTGGGTATGGTAACATTCCTCTTCAATAGCTCAAGTACTATGGAATGAAAGCAAGACATTTTGGTAAAATTTCTCAAAGTTGGAAATTAATTGAATGTATACTTTAGCAAATTAATATTAAAAAGTTATAAAGTGACTTATCAGGTAAATAATATGGCATTTAAAAATTTTTTGGATTAACTTTATTTCATAATAATTACTATATAGTGAGAGATATGCATACTCTCTATATAATGTATATATTTTCAATAAAACCGGTTGTTTTCTTATCATCAAAGAACAAGTTTGTATTTAGTTTTGTTTCTTTTTAAAATATCACTTGGAATACATATTAAAAACTTATATTTAAAATGTTTAGCTCTGTGTATACTACCTAAGCAGAACCCAAGCTTATTTGGTGACTGAGGACACAGGCTTTAGAGCTAGACAAGTCTTGGTTCAAGTTCCAAATGTGTAACATATCAGCTCTGTAAATTTGGGTAGGTTTCTTAACTTTTTTGATCCTTGGTTCATTTTTAAAATGGAGGTGATTGATACCTTACCTCATAAAGTTGTTGTGAGGATTAAATGTAATAAGATTTAAGAGTTTACTTTAGTACCTGATTCATACCATGCAATAAATGTTAGCTCAAACAAATTGGATATGGCTTTTTGCTACATAAAATAAGACACATTTGTCTTTTTCCATTTTGTCAATTTGACTTATATGCATTGTTTTCAAAGATGAGAATCTTAAAATTTTTGTGTGATCATTGTCTAATTTCATTTATGAAATTAAACTTTTAACAAGGTTTTTTTTTAATTGTTTAAATGTTTTTAAAGTCTGATGATCAGGTGGTTGTCAGCCCTTTGAAGGACAAGCTCATTTCTGCCCTGCTTAGTTAATTATTGTGATTGTAAACAAAGGATGTACAATTCAAAGTCAGGCAACATTTCACATGGATGATGGAGGTGATAATAGCTTAATTACTGCTGGATCTTTTTTCTCTGGTCTGGCAAGTTCATATTGACCTTGTCCAAAATCTGATGACCTCCCTATTTTACTCAACTGTTTGGAAAGCTAGGCCTGCCATAGCTGGCCCTGAGGGGGTATCTGAAAGACCACTGAGCCACTGACCCATGTCAAGACTGGATTTTAAGTCCAATCGACAGGGCCTCTGAAATAGTTATATATGGGGCTTATTGCACACAAAAGCCTAAACGGCTGCATTTTTCTGCTTATTAAATGTCCTATTAAAGTGTATTTAAAGTGTTGTCATTAAAGTTATATATTTAATTTACCCAGTTTCTTATGTAGGTCCTTTTCTATTAATAGATTGACTATAAATTTTGATCTTTTATCAGACTTAGTATCTTAAAACTAAACTTCAATGTTTTGAAATGCGAGGAAAATATATTGATAAACTATGGCTAAAATGTAATGAATTATCTTCTTGGTCGATGAAGAGACCAAGGCAGTGGCATTTTAATGCTTATATTATAAAAGTTTTGTTTTTCTCCTGGTAAAAATTCCATATACCTCATTAAAAAATTAGTTTAGGCTGTCATTGTTACAGCATAGTAACCTCTGTTTATATCTTGCCAAACCTCAATTATTATTCAAATGTTAGTATTTAAGAGTTTTGAGGTTGAGATGTGTCATGAAGGAAAGCCCATGAGATGTATTTATACCAGTAAGATGTTATTTAAATTTGGTTGGATAGGATTTGTCTACCTTAATAAAAACTTTGTGATAGGGCTATGATATGCAAAGAGAAAATAATTTCTCTGTTTATTTTGTTCTTCTGCACAATAGAAAATGATCAGGTCCTTCTGAATGTCGAGTCAGTATCCTACAGTTTATAATATAACATTGTCTTTTATATTTTGTAGGAGTTGATCCCTGAATTTTATTATCTCCCTGAGATGTTTGTCAACTTTAATAATTACAATCTTGGAGTGATGGATGATGGGACAGTCGTGTCTGATGTCGAACTTCCTCCTTGGGCCAAAACCTCAGAAGAATTTGTTCGCATAAACAGATTGGTAAGATAGTAATCATCTACTCTGTCTGTCATGAGCCTTTTCTCAAAGCATCTTTCATGTGTTGGTGTGTGATCATTAACCCTTGCTCTTCCAGACAAAACTGTGGTTGACAGGAATAACTGAAAGTGATGTAAGAGTTCAGGAATCATTGTATATACTTTATAAAAATGTTATTGAATTGAAAGGTATAGTAGTTTCTTTCATTCTTTTGTGGAGAATTCAGGTCATGTTCATATATACATGATAAATCAAAATTATGTGTGAAAGTTATAAGTGAAGTTAGAATTGTAAGCTTTTTCAAAGGTAGGGCTTTCCTTCCAGGAAAGGAACATAATTTTGTGCTTCAGGTTAGAAGGCCATTACACATTTTGGTAATAGAAACAAGACTTTCAAGTTACATACTGTATCTATATTTTGCAGGAAATCTTTGCATAACATTTAGAATATGAAAATGTAAAAGCACAGTAAATTTGTGCTTATAAATAACTCTTTAGTGTTCTATTTTAGTGGACTCTTTAATGTCCTCCATTATTAGTGATAAATATTATTATATATTAGTGATAAATTATTAGTGATAAATTAGTGATAAATTAATATGACTTTTCCTTTTTGCCTTTATAAGTTTCATAGAAGTTTAGAATAAGGGAGCTTAATTTTCAGTATTTAGAAGTAATAGCATTACCATATTCTATATTAAAAATGAAATCTCAGTTGCATTGTATTTTAAATTTGCAATTAACAAGGGCAATTATTGCATTTTGATTTCTTAGGTGGCATTTCATACCAACAATTGTATTTTAATCCTATCTTCCCGATCCTTATTATAATTTCATTATTACTGAAATTTCACATTTCACATATATATATATGTGTGTGTGTATATATATATATATATATATATATGTATGTATATACTGAAAGAATGCAGGGGAGTGGAAAGAATATAAACTTTGAAGTTAGACCAGATTTCCCAATCCTAGATCAATGACATTACTGATTATGGGACCTTAAGAGTTTAACCTTTCTTAGCCTTGGTTTCTTCATTTGTAATTTTGAAATTAGGAGTATAAAGTTATAATTATATATATAAAAATAAGAATATTCTCTGGCTTACAGTAGGTACTAGAAAATATTGCCCTTTATTATTGTATCAGGTATGTGTTACATTTTACTTTTACTCCAAGAATTTTTTAAGATGCCAAGTTTCTGTGATGAAAGTGAGAGACTAAGGCAGAGCTTAGCTCTGAAAGATATTGACAGAGAAGTCTTAAATGTGGCAGTTGGTCTATGGTGTGTGGTTTTTTGGTCCCAGGGGCTCATAGAAGTAAGTAAACAGTACATTCCTACTACAACTTTTTTTTTCTTTCAGTGCTTGTCTACCCTTTTAAAACAGGTTTATTAAGGTATAGTTTACATACCTTAAAATTCAACTTTTGAAAAGTGTACAGGCTGTGTGCAGTGGCTCACGCCTGTAATCCTAGCACTGTGGAAGGCTGAAGCAAGAGGATTGCTTGAGCCCAGGAGTTTGAGGTTGCAGTAAGTTATGATGATGCCACTGCGCTCTAGCCTGGGCTATAGAGCGAGATTGTCTCAAAAAAAAAAAAGTGTACAATTCAGTGAGTTTTAGTAAATTTATACAGTTGTGTAACCATTACTACAGTTTAGCTTTAGAACACTTATATCACTCTAAAAGTTTCCTTGTGCCTCTTTATAGTCAGCCTCTGCTCCCACTACCAGCCCAGATAGCCACTGATTCTGTCTCTATAATTTCGCTTCTCTAGAAATTTTATATTAATGGAATCATACAATATGTAGTCTTTTTGTGCCTAGCTTCTTTTACTTAGCATTATGTTTTTGAGATTCATCCATGTTGTTATATATATCAACGGTTAATTTCTTTATATTACTGCATAGTATTCCATTTTATAGATATGCCACATTTTGTTATCTTTTTACTGGTTAATTGACATTGGGTTTTTCTAGTTTGGGGCTATTATGAATATTTGCATCTTAAGTCTTAGTGCGGACGACTGTTTTCATTCTCTTGGGTAGATTCCTAGGAGTGGAATTCCTGGATCTTATAAGAATATGTTTACTGTAACATTGTGTGTTCCCACCAACAATATATGAAGTTCCAGTCTTTCCATAACCTTGCCCAGACTTGGTGTTGTCAATCTTATTTAGCCATTCTAGTATGTATCTCATTGTTATTTTAATTTGCATTATTACCCTAATGATAAATAATGTTAACCATCTTTTCACAAACTTATTACTCATATGTATATGTTCTGTGGTGAACTATCTATGTAAATCTTTTGCCTATTTTTTTAATTGGGTTCTTTGTCTTTTTATTACTGAGTTATAAATGATCTTTATATATTCCCCATAAAAGTCCTTTATCCAACATGTTTTGCAAATATTTTTCAACTAGTTTTTGGCTTGTTTTTTCATTTTGTAATGGTGCCTTTGGAATCACCATTATAAAAATGTTTTGAATAAATATTTGATATAAAGTAATTATGTAATTATGAAGGTATAAAATATCCCCATTTTAAAAATAAAATCATGTTCAGGTCATTTTATTATTGACATACTTTTTCTCAAATATGACTTAAAATTTTAAGTCTTGAGAGAACCAGTTCTCTATTAATCATTACCATAATTAGTAATTATTAATAGTGCAAGGAGTTGTTAGTGTGCTTATTTCACATTAAAGGAGATCTAAGAGGCAGAAACATTTGTATAAGTTATATTTAAAGTTATTCATGAATATTTTGATAATTAAAAATTTTAATTGTACACATTGAGGTAAGTTGCTCTCCTGACAGTACTTCCAATCTCAATCCCTACTGCCTAACCTCAGAAGAGCCAGGTCTATTTGGAATGGGTTTATAAGGACATCAAGGAAAAGAAGATTGCAATTTACCAAATTGTTTTCCAATCAGACTTGGATTTGGGGTACCCATTCTTTGACATTACTATGAAATTTATATAAAATAATATTTTACAGTGTTAACTGCACATTTATTAAAATACATTATTACTTAATGTTTTTCCCCCAATGATTTCTACTCCTTGAGTTTTACAGATGTCTTCATAGTTTAGGCTCTGAATTAGCTTACATTCCCAGACAGAACTGTTAATATATAAAAACTGACTGCAAATCCAATGCAAAGATAGTTTAGAGTTGAATATGTCACTGATGATTTTAATTTATAATTAGGAAAAATACTTGATTTTGCCTATGTGTGCCTTTATGGAAAAATTTAATAACTCATTCATTTATTCAAAAATATTATATACACCTATGGTAAACAGAGCTTTCTCATAGTACATTTTATATTGATTCATTTTATAATTTCCTGTTAACTTTCTATAAATGATTAAATTGTTAGTATGGTATTTTATGTACAAGTTAGCATGTTATCACATAAGGGTTTTATCCTCCTCCTCTTTTTGGTTTACCTCTTCAAGTCCACAGATTTTATGCAATGATTGTAGCTCATGAAATGCATAGTACTTTGATCTGTGACCTTTTTGTGGTGCTAATCGGGTTCCTGATATCATTATACCTTACTCATTAATCATATTTCCTGCAGCACGTCAGGCAGCCAGACAGCACAAGTCCCTGTTTTCAGCCCTCTGTTGGCAGGTTTCTGCTTTTCCAGATTATTGCAGACGATACTTTGGCTTCTCATAGCCAGAGCGACATCAAGCTGTGTGTTACAATTAAAATCAGATGGTCCTCAGGTTGAACAGGGATATAGTGTTGCAGCTGTCTCTCTTCCTGGAACAAACCAGCATCAAGAACAGATGATCTATAGGACAGTGAATAATAACAGATTGTACAATACTGACTTGGTAGCAGGGGATCACAGAATTAATTCACTGACATACTCATTTTAAAATACCCAGCATGTCCTTTTTAAGTATTTGTTTGTCCAAATATTAATTCAAGGAGATAGGATATTTTTAGAAGCATGATTTTGATAGTGGACCAGTAATGCTACATTTTCTATTTGTATTAGAGGACGACAGCTGCTGTCTTGTCTAACAGTTTTCATACTCAGAGCTTTCTTTAAGTAATGAAGATCTAAATGTGGGATTGGTAAATTGGCTAAGTGATGGACTTAAGTACAGAAGATAATATCCTACGTATTTTAGAAGGAAAGCTCACCTAAGTTTGATTAGCTTTTCCAGGCAAATAAATTATATTTTCTTTGTTCTGAACAGTTGAAATCAGGGTAAAATTGAAGCAGTCTTAATTATATCCCTGAGATAAGTCTATGTTATTTAATATTGCCTGAACCAGGGAAAAAACATTTTATTCCAGATACTGCTTCAGAAATATAAATGAGAAACAAGCTTTCATACTTTCAAATAATATAAAAATGTATGAGTTCAGAATGCTCATCATCTGTCTGTTAGGATATAATGTCAATGTTTTGGACCTGTATTATATAACTTCTTAAAACCATCAAGTTTTAAGTTGAATAAAAGATAAAGCTGTACTACTCTGAGCACTAATGATACAGCTTTTTTTTTTTTAAAGACAGGATCTTGCTCTGTTGTCCAGGCTGCAGTATAGTGGCTCAATTATAGCTCACTGTAGCCTCAAACTTCTGGGCTCATGCAATTGATAGGACCCTTTCTTTCCACTTTGTCAACTGGAGAATTTTATTTTTGTCAAAGGAGGTATAATTTATTCAAATTATAATAACAGTAATTCATTTATTTAACATATATTTATTGAGTGCCTACCTGTGGACCAGCATGTTAGACTTGGTGAATAAGACAGACAATATCCCTATTCTTTTGGAGGTTACCCTTCTTTGATAACTTGCTGAAATAGAAAGCTTCTCAAGGCCTAGAGGCGGCATGAATCTAGCAAAGGAAGCATTCTATTGATGAATTGTACTGAGGTTACCAGTTAAAATCACATTTACTTTTGTGTACTTCTGTAGCTTTTGTTTTCTTTACTATTTCGTAATAGTGACATGAATAGGCACCTACTTGAGAAGGTAAAGAATAATAATTAATATGTTGTCTCCTTTCCATTGTCATCAGAGAATATATGGACAAATTAAAAGAGATGTTATCCTTTTCTAGTATTGCCTGACAAAAAAAGTTTAGATTTTATTTCTTTATCAACCTTGTTTTTGTCTAGTATTTGCTAAAATTTAAATCTGTTCAACTTAAATATTCATAGATCTTACATCTCTGAGTGAATTAGGTCAATCTTATGCAGTTTTTCCTCTGCATGGAAAATTTACAATTCTCTAGTGATGACAGCATAGTTGAGACTAAGAATCTCATGTCCATGATAAAAGAGTGTGGGGAAATGGCATTTAAAATCCTGTTTCTTAAGAGAGCTGACCAGACAACGTTTTTTAATTTTTGGAATTGAAATACCAGAAGCTAATGTACTTGTTTCATTTATATGTTGTTTCTTTTCCAGTTGTCTTTTCATTTTGCACATTGATAATGATGTGACCAAGACTATAAATAGCCATGGTGGCTGCAGTTGGTAATAATTATTCTCAACTGTGGATATCACCCCTTCCGTGTCCTCCTACCCCCATGTAGTGGTCAAATCTAAATCCCTGGGGATTGTGGAAAGATATGTATGAACTTTGAAAAGTATCTAGAATTACTATTGTTTAGTTTGCTTTTAGTTCTGATACATAATTTAGTGTGAAATTTTTAGTTTAAAAAGGATGCCTAAATAAGTGATTAAAAGATGTATCATGTTAATAAATTAATTCTTCCCAAATTTACTTATAAATTCAATGTAAAAACCAATCCAAGTATCAACAGGTTTATTTTGTTTTGGTGGAACATGTAAAGCTTATCCTAAAGAGCAAAGGACCATTATAGCTATATCTTCTGATACAAGAATAGGTTTCAGAGGGGCTTGCTTTACCAGATATCAAGAATTCTTTTTTCTTTAATTTTCATTATTTTAGAGACAGGATCTTGTTCTGTCACCCAGGTTGGAGTGCAGTGATGCAATCATAGCTCACTGCAACCCAGAACTTCTGGAATCAATTGGTCCTCCTGCCTCAGCTTCCCAAGTAGCAAGGACTACAGGTGCACGCCACCACACCTGGCTCATTTTTTAATTTTTTTGTAGAAACAGAGTCTTGCTATGTTGTGTAGGCTGGTCTCAAACTCCTGGCCTCAAGCAGACCTCTTGCCTTGGTTTCCCAAAGTGCTGAAATTACCGGCATGAACCACTGTGCCAGGCCAAGAATTCTTGTAATACTATAGTAATTAGGGCAAATTAGGAGAAATAGACTAAGAGGAATGAATAGAAGACCCAGAAACAGACCAAGGCATATAAAGACACTTCATCTAGTATAGGGCTGGTACTGCAGGTCTGTGGGGAAAGGAAGGATTTTTCAATTGAGGATTCTGAGATAAATAGTTATTTTATTAGTTTCCTAGGGCTGCTGTAAGAAAATACCACAAACTAGGTGAAAACAACAGAAATTTATTGTCGTATATTTCTGTAGGCTAGAAGTCTGAAATTAAGGTTCAGCAGGGTTGGTTCCTTCTGAAGGCTGTAAGGGAAGGATTTGTTCCAGGCCTCTTGTTGGCTTGTATGTTTTTCCTTGTTTCTCTTCACGTCGCCTCCCTCTGTGCATGCCTATCAGTGTCCAAATTTCCCCTTTTAATAAGGATGCTAGTCGTACTAGATTAAGGAGTCTACCCTACTCCAGCATGACTTATCCTAAATAACCACATATATAACAACCCTATTTTCAAATAAGGCTACTTTGTGAGGTACTGTGAGGTTAAGACTTCAACATAAGAATCTGGGTGGGGGGGACATTCAACCTGTAATAGACACATGGAAAAAATCACATTGGAACCTTATCTTACACCACAAACAAAGAGAAAGCATATTGAAGCTTGAAGTATAAAGGCAAAACTATAAACTTTCAGAAGATAATACAGGAGAATTTCTTTGTGATCTTGAAATAGGGAAAGATTTTTCAAACAAGAAACAAAACGTGAAATATATGTTACATGTATTGATTGTTGGACATTAAATCAACCTTGCATTTCTTGAATATATCATACTTGAATATTGTAGATTCTTTTGATACATACTGGCTTTTTTAATTAATATTTTATTGAGCATTTATTACTTTTGTGGATTTTTGTCTCTATACTCATAAGGAATATTGGTATGCAGTTTTCTTTTCTTGTGATATCTCTGACTTTATTATGCAGATAATACTGGTCTCATATAATGAAATATGGCAGTGTTCCCTCCTTCTTTATTTTTGGAAGGCCTTTATGAACAGTTGGTATTATTTCTTTTTTAAATGTGCGGTGGAATTTACCACTGAAGCCCTCTGGACTTGGGCTTTCCTTTGTGAGATTTTATATTACCGATTCAATTTCTTTACTCATTATTCAGATGTTCAATTTTTCTTGAATCAGCTTCAGTAATTTGGATCTTTCTAGGAATTTTCCCATTTAATCCAAGTTGTCTAATTTACTGTTATAAAGTTGTTCATAGTATGCCTTATTATCATTTTAATTTCTCAAAGGTTGGTAGTGATGTTACCTCATTCATACTGATTTTTGGTAATTTTTATTATCTTTTTTCCGGTTCAGTCTTGCTAAAGACTTGTCAGTTTTGTTAATCTTTTCAAAGAAACAACTCTTTGTTTCATTGATTTTCTCAATTGTATTTCTGTTTTCTCTTTCATTGAGTTTTCACTCTACATTATTTCTTTCCTTTTGCTTGCTTTGGGTTTAATTTACTCTTTTACTAGATTCTTAAATTGGAAAACTCAAAAGTAAAATTTGAGTTTTTCTCTTTCAATATTGGCTTTTACAACTACAAATTTCCCTTTATGCATAGTTTTAGCAGCATCTCACAAATTTTGACATTTTGTTAGCTTGTTTTCATTCAGTTTATAACATTTTCTGATTTTCCTTGTGATTTCTTTCTTGATCAGTGGGTTATGTTGACGTGTGGTTAGTTTCTAAATATTTGTGGATTTTCCCGATTTCCTTCTGTTTTTTATTTTTATTTTTAATTTAATTGTGATTGGAGGGCATAGTTTATATGATTTCAGGTGAAGTGATCAGTCCTTTCTTTAATTACTTTTGGATGACTCAATATCCAAAAGTAATTAAAGAAAGGACTGAACACTTTGATTACAAAAAATAGATAACTTTCACTTGGCAAAATATATCAGAAACAAAGACAATGACAAACTGAATAAAATATTTATAATTTAAAGCATAAACAAATGGCTAGTGTACCTCATTTATAAGAAACTCCTAAAACTTATAGAGATAAATCTAATAATCTAATACAAAAATGGGCAACAAATCACCAATATGCAGAAAAATAAATGTCATTGTTCCTTAAACATATGAAAAAATACTCAGCCTCACTCATAATAAAAGAAATATAAACTTCACTGAAATACATTCACCTTTCGGACTGGCAAAATTCTAAAAGTTGACCAAATTAATCTGTTAATGAGGGTGTGGGAAAAGAGGCATTTTCCTACATTGCTGATGGGAATGTAAATGGCACATACACAGTGAAAAGAAGTTGGCAATATCTAGCAAAATCACTCACCTATTTCCCCTGTGAGCCAGCTCATAAGTGTTCTTCTCAAAGGTACACTCACTGGTCAAAGTACAAAATACCATATTAACAAGTGGAATCTATTTATTTTCTTTTATGGTTTTGACCTTGAAACTATTAAATGTTTTAAGATAATTTAAAAAATAAAATACAAAAGAGGAAGATTAAATACCTAAAAATTGAAAAGACATTGAAAGGACCCCTACTCTATGTCAAGTTGGTGGCATAACCACACAGTGAAAATAATTATAGTTGTGTGTTGCGTAAGTATGTTTCTGTCAACAATGTATCGCATATGTGACAGTGGTTCCATAAGATTATATTAAAGCTGAAAAATTCCTTTTGCCTAGTGACGTTATAGACTTCACAACATCACACTGGAATGAGTTACTCGTGTTTGTGGTGATGCTGGTATAAACAAACCCACCATGCTACCCAGTCATGTAAAAGTGTAGCACATACAATCGTTTACAGTACACAATAATTGATAATGATAATAGCAACTATGATATTGGTTTATGTATTTACTGTATTTTTTATTTTTGAGTGTACTCCCTCTACTTATTTTAAAAAAAGAAAAGTTAACTGTAAAACAGCTTCAGGCAGGTGTTTCAGGAGGTATCCAGAAGAAGGCATTGTTATCCTAGGAGATGACAGCTCCATGCATGTTATTGCCCCTGAAGACCTTCCAGTGGGACAAGATGTGGAGGTGGAAGACAGTGATGTTAATGACCCTGTAGAGGCCTAGGCTAATATGTGTGTTTGTGTCTTAATTTTTAACAAAAAAGTTTTTAAAAATTTAAAAAAGAAAAAAGCTTATAGAATAAAGATATAAAGAAAGAAAGTGTACAGTGTTTATAAAGTCTAAAGAAGTGTATAGTAATGTCCTAGGCCTTCACATTCACTCACCATTCACTCCCTGACTCATCCAGAGCAACTTTAAGTTCCCTCTATAGGAGTACCATTTTTTATTTTTTATGTTGTTTTTTACTGTACCTTTTCTATGTTTAGATACACAAATGTTTACTATTGTGTGACCATTACCTACAGCACTCAGTGTAGTGATATGCTGTACAGATCTATAGCCTAGGAGCAATAGTTATACCATAGAGCGTGGGTGTGCAATAGGCTGTATCATCTAGGTTTGTGTAAGTACATTCTTTGATGTTCATGCAAAGACGAGCTCACCTGATGGCACATTTCTCAGAATGTGTGCCTGTCATTAAGCAACATATGACTGTACTTCAAATAGCTTTGAAATTCCTATTTTGACTGTCTGTTCCTTGTAGGATATGTTCTATGGACAAAAGAACCGAAGAAATTTTAAGCTTTTTTTTCCCTAGCTTTATTTTTTAGGTAATATTCATGTAGTTCTCTTGAAAATGTTGTGGGTATATTATAGATGAAGCAAATAAGTAATTGCTAATGTCATTCATATCAAGATTTTTAATATAAGAGAAAAAGAGATACCAATGTATAATGAGTAAAAACCAGAAAAGCACAAAAGCAGCCTAACAGTGGCAGCTTTTAACACCAAAAACTTAATTTTTTCATGTTTCACAATTGTTGGTGAATATTTCCATTATTAACTGGCACTAAACAAACTTGCAAATTATAACATATAAAGCAAAATGATTTATCATGAGGAGTTTAACTATTAAGGAAACCAGAATGTTTCTTCTTTCTGGCCATCAGTTTCTCTCTCCACCAAAACTGTATGGGAATCCAAATATAAGCAAAAAATCACTTTATGGTAACACTGATTTAGAATAAAAGAGAGAGTCAGATAATCTTAATTCTTTAAACAGCATTTGTTCAGTGCTGTGCTCTTCTAGGTTCTCAGGATAAAGAGGCAACTAAAACAGAAAAGGTCTCTGCCCTCATGGATGACATATAAATTCCAAAGGATCTTAATGGCCATGTTAGTGTACAGCCTCTATTTCTAGTAAAGAGATAGAATGTTTGCCACATAATTCAAAATATTCATTTTTCATATTTATCCAATTCATATGTGGTGGAGCATCCTCTTTTCTAGGTCTGTTGCGGGCATGCTGTCAAATGGTTACTCTCTGTGCTTCTCTTTTATAAAGTTGCTGTTGACCATTCCTTTCTTTTAAGCCTTTCTTCAAATGGAGCACAACAGTCTTAAACACATTAATAGTGTCATAAAAGCTCACCCCAGTCATCATGATTGGAATTTGGATTTTTTTTCCAAATTATTACTTGGGATGTTATTCTACAGATGGCTGATCTAATTCATTTGAGAGAAATTTTTTATAATTTCTTTCCTTTTTTTGAGATACTCTCACTCTGTTGCCTAGGCTGGAGTGCAGTGGCACAATCACAGCTTACTGTAGACTTGAACTCCTGGGCTCAAATGATCCTCCTGCCTCAGCCTCCCAAATAGCTGGAACTATAGGTGCACACCACTACACTCAGTTAACTTTCTAGTTTTTGTAGAGACAAGATCTCACTATGTTGCTCAGGCTGATCCTGAACTTCTGGGCTCAAGCAATCCTCCACCTTGGCCTCCCAAAATGCTGAGATTACAGGCATGAGCCACCATGCCTGGCCCATAATTTCTTAATTTCGTAATTTTTTCTTTAAAGTCTTGAAGTACCTTGATGCACTGACTTCAGGAAAAAGAAATAAATAAAACCTCATTTGTGATAACTTAGTAACGTCCAGAACAGTTGAAGTTCTCTAGAGGTTTGAACTAAAAAAGAGAAGAGGAGGAAGAAAAGATATTTTTTATAATACAAAAAGAGAAAGATGGCTAGAAAGTCCACTGTTTAATTTTTCGTTTTTAATGTTAGTGTAAATTATCACAGTAGGGCTCGCTAGTTAGATGCTGGAAGTCATAATTTCTGCCAGAGGCTAATGATAATGGCTGGAGGAGAGAAGTGAGACTAATGGGCTCACAATGAGACTGGAAGTTGAATTCACAGAGGAACACTGGCTTACCGAGTTCACCTTGCTACCACCATTGCTTTCAGTAGTGCTCTGTGGTGCCAGAAAGAAGTTGCCTCTAATCTCTCTCTGCCTTTGTTTCTGGCACTGGGCCATGTCACCTGCAGCCACAGTATATCTGAAAAGCAGCATCTCTGCTGTGGATTTTGTTCTGCCTCTGGATGCATTCATGCAACTCTGCACAGGGTTACCCGATAAATGGCTGCTTACTGTGGTATTTATGTCTGTTTGATTTGCTGGTAACTGGTGTATATCCAACAGATTTTTTTCCAACAAAGAATCTTGTGTATACTGGCAAATTCCTTGATTATGGTAACCAGCCAGTGACCTTTTCCCCACAAAAAGAAAAACGAAGAAGAGGATTGCCACATGCTTTTTTAGCATGACTTATTTTTATGGTCTGGTTGATTTTGTTCTGTCTATATTTTAGAATTATCATTAGAAAATAAAGAAACTTTAGGATGGATATCAATGTAATTGTAATGCTATGAAATAATAGTTGTGTGAATATTGTGTAAATATGAAATGGTAGGCCTTTTGCTCTCCATTAATAGTTCTTTAAATAAGTGTTAAAATACTTTCTATAAAAAAAGATATTCTGATTCTTATTTTTAAGCAAAGGTAAATGTAGTTTGCATTATTGTTATAATATTAAATAACATTTTTGATTAAATGTGATGATTATAGTACCTGATTTTTATTTTACATGGAAATTTACATCTCAAATTTTGGAGTCATTTAGAATTTCTATAGCTTAGATCGGTTCCTGAATTTTTGTTTCTTCTTTCTTTCTTTCATTATATATTTTGACATTTTTATTTATAGATTTATGCCCCACTAAAAATGTTTTGTTTCCAACAATAACCTTAGGTATTACTTTTAAAATAAGTGTTCTAAATATATATTTTATTTGAGAATAATTTCAAACTTAAAAAACTTGAAAATATAAAAATAGCACACAAAATTCTCATATCTTTTACCCAGATTCACTGTTGTTAACATTTTGCCCCCTCCTTTATGTGAGTTTCTTCCACCCACCCTCCTTCTCTCTCTCCTCCTGTTTTTTTCTCTCTCGCCCTGTGCATATATATACTCACCCACACAATGTATATATACACATATAATATTTACTGACTCTCTTAAGAGTAAGTTACATACTTCATGATCTTTTACCCCTAAATACTTAAGTATGTCCTAAGAATAAGGATATTTTCTTATGTAACTACAGTATTGTTATCCATTTCATAAATTTATATTGATATTTGCTTTTATTTAATTTATTCTTCTTATATTAATTTTGTTAGTTGACCAAATAATGCCCTTTCTAGAACTTTTACCCAACAGAAAAAAGATCCAGTGTAAGGTAAGTTATTGCTTTTAGTTGCCATGTAATTTCTTTGAAGTAACTTCTCCTGTAACCCTGTTTGTATTAGGTTCCTGGGGCTGCCATAAGAAAGTACAGTAACACAAACTGGGTGGCTCAAAGGACATAAATTTATTGTTTCACAGTTCTGGAGGCTGTAAGTCTGAGATCAAGATCATGTTCCCTCTGAAGGATCTATCCTAGACCTCTCTCCCAGCTCCTTGGATTGTGGTAGTGTAACTCCAGTCTTCACAAAGTGTTCTCCCTGTGTGCATGTCTGTGTCTGTGTCCATGTTTTCCTTTTTTTAAGGATACCAGCTGTGTTAGATTAGGGCCCACCCCAGTGAGTTCATTTTAACCTGATTACCTCTGTAAATAACTTATCTCCAAATAAGGTCTCATTGTAAGGTACTAGAGGTTTGGACTCCAACGTAAGGAGTTGTGTTGGAGGGGACACAAGTCAACCTGTAACACCCACTTAATTACCTGTCTTTTCCAAAACATTCTTTGACAATCTTTTTGTGGCATCCTTTTTTTTTTATTTTCATTAAGCTGTCTTATGATTATTCAGTTATGCTATATACCAGAGAATAATATATAATGGATTCTGATTCAAATTCATTTGAAAAGTAAAATAGCACAATTTGTGATCTAGATTCATTGATGAAATTTAATCTGCATCTCAGCAGCAGATCAGTTGTGTATGTTTCTGGGTCATCCTGAGAACATTTTACTTGGTACTGTAGAAAACTACATAAAATAACTTTCTTAAGCTATATCAAGATACTTATAAATTGGATAGTCCCTACCTTGGAGGCTTTCAGAAATACTGCTTAAAATATTTTAGTGGTTACTTATAGCCTTCCCAACTCTGTCACATGACATGCATGGTCCTTCACAATTTACCTCGCCAACTTTATCTCTTACAAAATATAGTCCAAGAACACTACACAATTTACTCTTCTAAAAAGTGCTGTGTTCTCTCACATTTAATAAGCTGCTTCCTTTACCTACAAAAATTCCACATTGTTCCCCCAACATATGTACTCACATACTTCTCCTTCCCCTTCTCTGCACCCCACCTCTCACTTCACTAATTTCCACTTATTTTTTAGGATTCCCTTGGGAACCCTTTACTTACACCTCCCTTCACTCTCTAACCACCGAACACACCATCAGAGTCTGCCTTAGATGCTTCTCCTGTGTGTTCTGTTAGCTATACATGCATACTGCTAGCATTTTAGTGATCTTTTTACTTGTGTGTTTCCTCCATGAAATGCTGAGCCCCTGAGGGCCTCTCTTGTTTTTCTTTGCGTTCCCAACCCTAGCGCAATATCTGGTCCATATAGGGTACTCTGGTCATGTTTGCTGAAAGAATAAAAAATGATAAAAAAAGTATCACAAGAGAGCCAAAATGCTTTAGGACAACAGTAGAACTTAATCTTCTCCTTGAGATCCAACCCTCAATGGGCAGTATCTTCCAGGAACATGATTCGTAGTTTCTACCATGGGCACAGGAAAGGAGAATTTAGCCTATAACTCTAATTCAAGTAAATTTAAGTAACATAATTAGCATATGTAATGAATTTGATCATAGGTTTTATGTATCACCTACTTCAGGAATTTTATAAAAATGTATGATATGTGCATGAACATGTATGAATGCATGTATATATACTAAGAGTATTTGGAAGTTAGTCCAAGATTTTCAATATTAGTTAACTTTTGACCATAGTTAAGTTACTTAATTTCTCTTGGCAGTAGTAGACAATGGATATAGAATTAAGGCAGTAGGTTTTAAGCATTATGGCAGATTTAGAATAGGTATAATACTGAATAATCACATGACCACTAAGGCAAGGGAATTGTTATATAAAAGAAGATTAAATTTTCTTTACTGTAGTAATATAAAATGATTGGTAACACTTTTTTGATATGGAAATGCATTCAGTAGAGAAAATTAATAAGTGAGTCCTATTGGTGAGTTTCTTACAAGGGCATCTAAATTA
The DNA here is from genome assembly GCA_963574885.1 of Lepilemur ruficaudatus. Lineage (NCBI taxonomy): Eukaryota > Metazoa > Chordata > Mammalia > Primates > Lepilemuridae > Lepilemur > Lepilemur ruficaudatus. Next base: position 20,109 of record CAUYRT010029903.1, read on the forward strand.
TTTATTACGCTTGTGAAAATGTGTTCGGCCTACTCCTTACGTAGCAGTGTCTGCAATTCATGAATTAAATGTTAATAATCTAGCGCTTGTTGATAGAATCTGTATTTCAGCTCCAGAGAAATTAGTGGTTATAGACAACTTGAGATCAATCAATGATGCCATAAAGAAATAAATTATGAATTCAGGGTCTGGAGTTGTAGAGATGAGGGAAAAGGTTTTATTATAATGCATGACTTACAAGGAGAGAAAAACATTTTTTAAAAAATTAGCACATGTATTGTTTCTAACAGTGCAGTGTTTCATTCAGAAAATATGTATCGGTGCCTACTATTTGCCAAACACTGGGCACAATTCAGGAAGATACAAGGATGAATATGATAGAATTTCTACCCTGCAGTAATTTACCATCTAATAATGGAAATAATAACTACAGAATGTGATAAATCAGAGTATAGATGACAGAGCAACTAATTTCATTTAGAGAAGGAAAATATTTAAGAGACATTTGAGCTGAGTATTGAAGGACTAGTTTACCATCCTTTATGGACTATATCATATCCCCCCCAAACTCATATGTTGAAGCCCTACCCTCCAATGTGATTATTTTTGGAGATGGGGCCTTTGAGAGATAATTAGGTTTAGATGAGATTGTGAGGGTAATGGGCCCCTCATGATGGGATTAGTGCCTTTATAAGAAAAGATACCAGAGACAGAGTCTTGCTCTTGCTCTGGCTGGTCTCGAACTCCTGACCTCAAGCAATCCTCCTGCCTCGGCCTCCCAGAGTGTTAGGATTACAGGTGTGAGCCACCATACGCAGCTAAATTTGAGCTCCTTGAAGAAGGAATTTTTATCTGTTTTATACCCAGTGACTGTGAAACAAGAAATATGTGTGGAAGGAAGAAAAGGCTGAAAAGGCTGAGTTCTAGGGTTAAGACCAGCAAAAAACAGATGAGAAAGCTTTATTCACAGTTAGCAGTAGGGTCACTCCTAAAATGAGATTGCTCTAAACTAATGGCAGTTATTAGAGAGTAGCAAAGGTAGGTCAGACAGGGAAGGTGATGTGGGATGTAGCAGAGAATATGGTGTGGGGAATGAGGCAGATGTTCCAGTAAGAAACATTTTTCACTCAGTTCTCAGAAAAGATGGCCAAAGTGTAAGCCCATGCATTCTTTGGTTTAGACTTATCAAGAAAATGGACAGCTTAGGCCTAAGGCATATCCCTCTTTTTTTAACTGTAAGAGTTGCAGAAATATCTTAACCACTGCAGAAGGAAGTGTCCTTCATTTAATTTGTGTGATAACTCAAATTAATTTTATGCTAATGATGTAGCGTACTAAAGTAGCAAAGTCTAAGGTAGAATTACCAATCAGAATGCCATGTAATGGAACAGAACTTCATGTGTTTTCAAGTGCCCTAAAAGATTAGAAGCACTTTTCTGAATAAATGTTAATGTTAATTGCAGATATTTCATCCCTTCTCATCCACTAGGAAAACAAAATCTAGACAAAAATTAGAAGTCCAGATCTTCATACTCGTAACAGATTGCCTGTCCCACATCTGTTGCTAATAACACTGACATTGCATACCATAGGAACTTGTTGATAAATCCATCCATTATTGATCCTGCCACTAACAAATTAAGTAAGACTGCTGGTGCCTGAGAGTGGGACTATTTGACACGTTCATGGTTAGTCTTTAGAGTTTTGGTTTCTCTCTTGATTCCGGTCATAACAAAGCAAAACTCTAAACAGTATTGTCTTCAGCTCCTACAGAAATACTTCTTAACTGAAGTCTTCCTAGCCCTAAACTTACTGCCTTTGTAGAAGTTAATTAACTTAAATTTCAGTAGCTACATTTGGCTAGTGGCTAGCATATTAGCAGTGCAGCTCGTGAGATACAGCATTTAACAAGAAACTCTCTACCTTCTGAGATTTTATACATCTACCCCAGTATGATATCCATTAACTAGTTTAAGCACTTTATTATATATAACCTCACTTAATCCTCCCAGTAGCCTTTAAAAAATGATGTAGCCATTTCCTATTTTCTGTTTCCACTTTGGGAATGAGAATGACTATTCTGTGCCTGCCCCACCATTGTATTTTGGAGCAAGTAACTTGTCTCATTTCATAGTTTCACAACTGGGGAGGAATTTTGCTCCAGGATGGATGAATCATACCTCAAGTTTTACCCATATCTGATTGAGATGATATTTAGATGAGACTTTGGAATTTAGACTCTACAGTTGATGCTGGAATAACTTAAGATTTTTGAGGCTTTGGCATAGAATAAATGTATTTTGCATGCGATAAGTACATCATGAATTTTGGGATGTTGGGGATCCTGTGTTGAAGCCTTAACCATTCATGTGATTATATTCAAAATAGATTCTTTAAAGAGGTAATTAAGGTTAAATGAGATCCTAAGGGTGGAGCTCTGTTCCAATAGAACTAGTGTCCCTATAAGAGAGGAAGAGATACCAAACATCACTCTCTCTACCATGTGAGGACACAGTGAGAATATGGCCATCTACAAGCTAGGAAGAGAGCTCTCAGCAGAAATCAAACCATGTGGGAACCTTTATCTTGGGCTTTCTAGCCTTCAGAACTAAATTCTAAGTTAATTCCAGCCTTCAGAATTAGGTTTCTGTTGTTCAAGCCACCCAGTCTATGTCTATGGTATTTTATTATGGCAGCCTGAGCAGAGTAAGACACCCCTAATCTTCCTATTCTACTTTAGTATCATGATTCTCTTTACCCTCTAATCTAATTGTGATAAAATAATAGCTGTCAAATCTAAGCTTCCAAAAGTCGCTTTAATAATACATTTGCTTTATTACTTATGCTTCTTAACTTATTCTTTTTATATCTTTGCCTTCCAAACAATTTTTACCCAAATATTGCATATGGTTTAGAGTCCATCTTAAATTTTACTTCCTTTAGGAAGTACCCTGCCCAGTCCCTGATTCCTTACAGAATTTATTCTGTGCATTGCACAGCTTAATTGGTGTTTCTTACTTTTTAGTTTGATTTCCTTACATGTTTGAAATTCTCCTAGGGGTAGGATCTTACTTTTCTTTATAACATCAATCCTAAACTACCTTGACCCTGGTGAAGAAAAGAGAGAAGTGACCTACTCTCGGGCCAATCAGATTTATATAGTCGATTATGAATTGCAGTTTATCAAATATATCAAAAATGAGAGATGATTTGGAAAATGTTATTCTTGGCAAATCTTATTGTGAGGTTTCAGTCTGAAATGTCAGTTCTTGGCGCCCTCATGGTCAAAGAATGACCAGACGCCCCAAAGTAAGGCAAACACAAAAATGAGGTTTATTGAGGAGGGAAAGATAGGATTATAGGGCAAGAACAAGATATAGGTTTACAGAACATGATACATATGCCACAGATGACAACTGGACCCCTTGTTGCAGCAGGAAAAGAGAACAAAAGGAAGGGCACAAAAAAAGGGGTTGGTTATGGTCTGTCTTATTTTGTAGTGCCCAGATTGGGACCTCCCTGTGGCTCAGACCTCACCATGGAACCAGTTTGTTTGGACAGTTGGAGTTGCATGACCTGAGTCTTACCTATGCATGCAGGTTGTTCTAGTTCAATTTCTGGACTCTATGGTAACTATGCCACTTGGCCTGTGGGCTAGAGAGTCCTCTGCATTCTTTTGCAGTTGGTGGACTGAGTTGTCATTGGCAGATTGATAGGGTAGTTCATCCTCCCCCAGGTATGGCAGTTGCTCGGGAGAGGACTAGAGTGGGATAGGACCAAGACGGGGGCCTGGGGCCCACCCTTGTTCTTCTTTCCAGGTGGGGCAATTGCACCAAGGCAACAGCATTCACTTTTTGTCCCTGGGAAAACCTGGAATCCCTCACTATCTACCTAACATTATATTTGGAAATTGTACTAAAATATTACAGCAGATACTTACTTAAAACAAGAACTCTCCTGATGGTATTTACCTTGCATTCTAAAACCATTGGAACATAAAATAGATTGCCTTCTGATGTTACTTTGAGCCCTTTTTAAAATGACAGAATACCAATGAAAATAATTTGAGAGTTATATTATTTAAGAAGTTTGTTTAGATTTCTGTTTTTCTCCAGTTCTCTGTATCAAAGGGTCGCTAATATATACTATAGGACATATTGATACATATCCTTTTTTAGTTTATTAAACAATGCTCTATGAAATAATGTTTAGAAAATATTAATGAAATATAACATTAGAAAAAGGTATTTTAAATATTTTGAAGTACCATTTAGGAAGTTATGTAGAATGCTGATTTTGATATTTATAATATAAAGTCAAATACTGAGTCTTCATTGTCTTCTCAGCAGAGCTACTGTTCCACAAAGTTAAATCCATGCTTAATGTAATTTTGCCAAGTAAATTTCAGTCTTTTGTATCTCAGTTGTTGATTAGTAACACATCACAATAGAAAGATGGCAGTGTTATTTCCAGGCAGTTTGTTCCTCAGAGTATCTAGACTAGACTGAGTCAGCCTTATGTATCTAAAGCTGCCAATTTTCCTGTGGTTTCTTTATTTCTTTATCCCTTTATCCAGCTGCTACTCACTGCTATTGCCACATTTGCCCTCTGGCTCATGGGATAGCATGCTTAGCTTCCCCTGAGGCTACTGTTAATGCTTCCTTTTTACTCTGCTGGCTGGGAATGCACTTGGCATCCTAAGTCTCAAACCTCTCCTCCCTCTGTTTTCCACAGACACCAGGCACTTAAGTAGCACTTTCAGCCTCCACCAGTTATCAGCAGTAGCTTTCAACCCCTCATTTCTGGTCTGGTAACTCAGCACAGTGTCCCGAGAGAGCTTGACTAAGCCAATTTGCCCCCTCTTCCCATATTCCTCTGTCGGTCCATCTTCCTTTTTTCTTTCTCCTACTTATCCATTTCCTTGACTCTCGTTTTGTTTTTCTCTTGCTCTCCTTTTAATCTTCTGGACGATTTTTTTCTTTCTGCTTTTAGTACAGTAGATGTCACAGAGTTAGGCAAATATTTGTAGTAGAAAATAAAACAATAATAAATTTAAAACTTAAACAAGTTTGCTCAATATTTTAACTGGATCAACTCAAAAAAAGGGTTTTTTTTTATACCTTAGTCTACTTGCCCCTATATGGCTATAATGCACCCCTATATGGCTATAATGCAGATTCTGTATTATAAGTTTATGGGGTTTTTGTTTTGCTTTTGTATACAGAGCTGTCGATATTGTATTAATATTTTACAGAGGACTACTTGTTCAAGATGATCTATAATATGAGAAAAGGTAATAACTTTTTCTAGCAAGTGTTTTACAAGGAAAAGAAAAGCCACTTTGATTTTTTTCTTTTTTTTTCCCTAGATGATTCAAATATGCAGTTTGAGTTATTTTTCAAACTAACTTCCTTCTGAATAGCCTGTGAATGTGAGCTTTTCATTTTACAAGTAATGGTTTGTAAACAACTTTGAGGAATTCATAATTTAAGACTTAAGACCAACAGATTAGAAAATACGGATAATACCTGTGAATCTGGGGATTAAGAGTAACAGTGCTCTGCAGGCCTCAGTCATTAACCGCTGATAGAGTCTGTAGGACAGTTCCAAATGTCTGCATAAGAAAACATGAAGAATTCATAGTGATAGTTACAGATCAGAATCAGTCATTTAAACCCTTATCTCTTTTCTCCCCTCACTCCCCATTATTTTAATTCTTTCCTCTGGAAAAGTTAGATGAAGTGTGTGTTTTATAAATCTAACAAATAGTGTATTCTTTTTCTATAACCCGATCTAACCAAAATATATATTGTTTTACTCAACTTCCACAATGAGGTCTATATTTTAAAGATACAGAATATCTTTATCATCATAATTTCCTAAATGTGTTTTTGTTTAATTTGTGAGGTTTAATGCTGGGTTTATGTTTAAAGGAAGCATCCACCCATAAGAAGTTACACACCATTTCAGAACCTTAGCCAGGAGTCTAGGACACTCTTACTGCTTTGCAGAAAATAAGGGAGAAGGGAGAGGCAGGAAAGGAGCGGAAGATCTGCTTATCACACTCCTAAGTAAATGTTCTGTACTTAAAGCTCTTTAGAAAAGAAAGCTTTATATGTCAGTTTCATAACCACTTAAATAGATGTAAAAACTATACATTATTCCTTAATGTTTATATTAAGGAAACAATAGACAATATGTACATTATTATAATAAAGTGAACATGCTTTTTAAGCTACACATATTACCCCTGCCACACAGCTGGGAGTGGTAGCTTATGCCTGTAATCCTAGCACTCTGGGAGGCTGAGGTTGGAGGATCGCTTGAGGTCAGGAGTTCGAGACCAGCCTGAGCAACAGCGAGGCCCCATCTCTACTAAAAATAGAAAGAAATTAGCTGGGCAACTAAAAATAGAAAAAAAAAGAGTTAGCTTGGTATGGTGGCACATGCCTATAGTCCCAGCTACTCAAGAGGCTGAGTCAGGAGGATCACTCGAGCCCAGGAGTTTGAGGTTGCTGTGAGCTAGGCTGATGCCACGGCACTCTAGCCCGGGCAACAGAGCAAGACTGTGTTAAAAAAGAAAAAAAAAAAAATTACCCCTGCCAGACAACCCCCTTTCCACCACCCCAAGGCAGATAAATGGGTATTGGCAATATTAGCGTTTAGACATTCTTTTTGATAATGTCATGTTCTAATTTAAGGTCATTTTTAAAATTTCTGCCCTCAGGAAGTTAGCAGTTGCTATCCCCGTTTTGTTAAGCTTATTCAGTGCTGCAAGCACTAGGGATACAGCAGTGATGCTCTTATTTCTTCATATGCATATTATTCATATATATTGCCCTTAAATACATCAGTCACACAAGCGTGTATGATGCCTGCATGGCAGACTTCCATAAATTATCTAAATACTTTTTGTCCTCAAAAAGAAGTTTGTTTTAAGTTACCTATAGAAAACTGACCCCAAATTGGTAATTATTTTACATAATTTTTCCTTTGGTGATTTTAGTAAATATATTTTTAAAGAACAGTATACTTTTTTAGCACTACTTTGAGCACTATTGTTGAACTATTTTTCTACAGAGTAGTATATAATTTTGTATTAAAAATCAAAATGTACTTAGGAAAAATGAACAAAGAGAACATAATGAAAAGGTGTTCTATTTTCCTTTTATAGAACTAATGTGTGCATTCTATATAAAATGCAGTATCTTTTTTAGTCCTTAAACTTTTAGTGTTTAACAATTCATTAAAAATGCAGATCCCAGAATCCCACATTATACTTATTTAAATTGATTCTAGTGGTTTGGAGAGTAGGCCCTGGAATCATTTTTTAACAAACTCACTAGGTGACCCTGAGATAGATATAGTTCAGAACTCTTGCCTTAATTGGAATATTTTAAATTTGCACATATTTCAAGAGGAAAGTAATGATACAGGGGAAAGAAAAACTCTGACTCTGCTGAGGATTAGTTCACAGGTACTTCATAAATGTTACTCAGAATAGAGTTGAATGATTCCTGTTGTTCTATCACTGGTGTTAACCCTATGCCATTGAGGAGTGGAGTGGTTGTGATTATTAATTGTTTATTTGAGCCATGTGTGGTGGCTGTTGCCTATAGTCCCAGCCACTTGAAAGGCTGAGGCAGGAGGATTGCATGAGCTCAGGAGCTTAAGACCAGCCTGGGCAACGTAGTGAGACTCCCATCTCTTTAAAAAAATGTTTATTTGTTGTTGTTTTCCTGTATGTGTAGTAATAATGATAGTTTTTTTTTTTTTTAAACATCTCCATCCATCTAATTCCCTTTTCAGTTAATAGCATAGATAGGTAACTCTTTCTGCTGAGATCAGGGACCTGTCTTTGACCATGAAATGTACTCGTGTCACCGTGAAGCTAACTGGATTCTAATGGATTGGACCTGTAACTTGACGCTCATCATTGCCATCTTCTATCCATTTTAACCAACCAACAACTTTCATTTTTTTCTAATACAAACTTGGTATTTAAATTTTTTTCTGCTGATGATATTTCTAATGATGGAATTTTTGCATTTAGGCATTTAATGATGAATTTTGATCCAATGTTTAATGTAGTGGCTTACTATTAGTGTCTTTTATTAATGGATAAATTGATAAGAATATGTAAGAAATTATTATTAGTATATAATTAATAGTATAACAGTGGCTAAGAAATTAGTGAATTTATATGCTGAATCCAGCACTTTTTTCTGTTCCCTAAGTGATTGCTAAGGTGTATGCTAGTCACATTTGTAATACTATTGTCATTCTATTTGAAGACCCTTGTGCTATTGCTTTCATCATGTGGTTATGGCAGGTTTTTCTACATTACATATATATTAAACTTACCTTTGGACTGTGGCTATAAGTTATGTTTAACAGAACTTCTCTGGCTTTCTTATGTGTCTGTAAGGCAGCCTAACACCTTTGCTTAAAATCTGTCTTGTGTCTCTGATGGTTACACATAAGTTACCTCATCTGCTGCTAATGTTTCTCAGCATTCCACATCTTGAAGTTGTTTTTAGTATCTGGATTTCCTTTTAGAAAATTAACCTGGGAGTCTTCATCCATTTCCATCCTTAGACAATTAAGATCTTTGAAATCATAACACTTTCTATAAAAAATAATAAAAGTACTTTTTATTTTCATCTGGAAAAATGATGACTTACTCAGGTACAGAAGAAATAGCAGCTGTAATTGACTATGACCAACTTAAGAAAAGCAGCAGCTGTTAAGGTGTACATCTTAGGGACTGCTGTCTAGTCAAGCAGAGAGCAGTAAGTGAGAAAAAATTCCTAACACTTTCCACCTTGATGAGAGGCTCAGTATTCAATACTGTATAAAAACCCATAGGGCAAATAGCCTATTATCTAGCAATAAATTATACATACATAAGTGATCATGCTAATATTAAATGTCTTGTTATTTCTGATTGACATAATTTTGAATCCTATTTAGAATGAGAAAAAGATATGAGAAATTTAGGTAGGTATGGACTTATAATTTTTCAATTAAGGTGATCATCAAGTGACCAAATACAAGTTCTACCTTGTACCAATGTGGAGACCAACAAGAATAAGGCACTTTTAAATTGGTGTAGAAAAAACATTTAAAACAAATATGATAAATTCCAAGTGCTTATAAATGAGGCATAGGTTTACAATCCTGATTAATCACTTGTGTTATTTACAAAGTATTATATCATAAAACCTGATCTATGATCTCTGAAATGGGCATATGTTTTATGGAAAGCTGCAGGTCTTATAGAGACTTGCAGTAGTTCATTCAGTTAAGGGATGATATGACTTTTTTCTTTTCCCATTTCCAGAATTATAATAAAACAATCTAAGGACTTCAAATCAAGTCCTACTTTGCTTCAAGTGCTGCATAGTACAGGGGTTCTTTAATTTACTTGGTAGACATGTTTACTGCATACTGTATAGTCTGTGAGTGTTACCCTAAATGCTTAATCATGGATCCAGGTTTTCATGTGTGAAACATTGCATAAATTGATACAGTTGCACTATTGTTTGCATGTTGTTGGACTATATTCAGACAAATACTTCACTCTAAAGCGTTTAAAGCGTTTTTACTAAAACTAGCAATGTTTCTGCTTAAAAGGTTGTGATGACGTTCAACAGCAACTTTAACCAGTAAACAGCTACACTTCCTAAACAGATTTTATTCCAACTAAGTTATTGATAGTAGTCCTATTTCAGGTATAATGATTTGAAATCATGACCAAAGAATACATAATAATTATAACTTAAATTTGTATAATATTAACATTTTATAAGTAAGTTTCACACATTAATCATTTGAGCCTCATAATGTCCTTGTAAGGCTGGTAGAAAAGGTATTCCAAGTTTTCTAGAAATTCAGAAAGGATGATAGGCAAGGTCATACAACTAATAAGTAGCAAAAATTAAAAAATCACATTTCCAAATTCATTACTCTTTTCTTTCTACCCTTTCTATAATACATATTTTAGTACTTTATAGATTACAAAGCAGTTTTTACATATCTGATTTGAACTTTAGAATAATCCTTTGTTGTAGATAGAATAGTTATTAGTTTACTGATTTTAGAATAAATCTGATGATCTCATTAGATATATTAAAGAAAGTAAAAAATATAATATGTCTAATGTACCTGTAGTCCCAGCTACTCCGGAAGCTGAGGCAGGAGGATTGGTTGAGCCCACGCATTTCAGATTGCTGTGCATCATGATGACGCTGCTACACTGTAGGCTGGGCAATAGAGCAAGCGAGACACTGTCTTCAAAACAAATCAAAACAAAAAACCCAAAATGGATGAAGGATTTAAACATAAAACCTGAAACTGTAAAACTCCTAGATGAAAACATAGGGGGAAAGCTTCTTGAAAATGGTCTTGGCAATGATTTTGTGAATATGATACCAGAAGCACAGGCAACAAAATCAAAAATAGACAAATGGGATTATACCAAACTAAAAAATTTCTGACAGCAGAGGAAATAATCAACAGAATGAAAAGGTAACCACCTAAAGAATGGGAGAAAATATTTACAGACAATATATCAGATCAGGGATTAATTTCCAAAATATGTAAGGAACTCCTACAACCCTATACCAACAAAAACTAATTAAAAAATGGACTAAAGGCTTGAATAAACATTTCTCCAGAAAAGACATAAAAATAGCCAACAGGTAATTGAAAAAATGCTCAACGTCACTAATTATCAGGGAAAGTGCAAATCAAAACCATGAGATACCACCTTACACCTATTAGATTGTCTATTATCAAAAATCCAGGCAACAACCAGTGTTGGTGAGGATGTGGAGAAATTGGAACCCTTGTACACTGTTGGTAGGAATGTACAGTGGTATAGCCACTATGAACAACAGTATGGAAACTCCTCAAAAAATTAAAAATAGAACTACTATATGATTTAGCAGTCTCACTTCTGGATATTTATCCAAAAGAATTGAAATCAGGATTCTGAGGAGATATTAGCACTCCAGTGTTCATAATAGCCATATTCATAATAGCCAAGATGTACAAACAATCTAAATAGCCAGCAACAGATGAATGGATAAAGAAAATGTGGCATACACATACAAGGAAATATAATTCAGCCTTTTAAAAGAAGGAAATCGTGCAATATACAATGACATGGATGAACCTGGTGGACATTAGGCTCAGTGAAATCAGCCAGTCACAGAAGGACAAATATTGCTTTGAGTCCACTTACAAGAAGTATCTGAAATAGTCAAGTTCACAGAATCAGAGAGTAGAATGGAGACTGCCAGGTGTGGGGGTGAGGGCAATGGTGTGTTGCAAATTTAAAAATTTGTTAAAATGTAGACATCATGTTAAGTGTTCTTAGCAAGTAAAAATTTTTTTTAATTCTTTAGATCATTTTCACTTACATCTTTTGGAACAGCTAAGATGGAATAAGCAAATATTAAACAGGTCAAAGTACAATAAATGTAGTTACTTTATTGAAATTAGAGCTATCTATAGAATCAGGTAATAAAGAGTGTATTACCTCTCAAGTGGATTTACAACCCGCATTGCAAACTAATCCTGGAAAAATAGAATTTCTTATCTTTCTACTATTACTTGAGTTGACTAAAAATATGCCAGGTATTGAGCTAGGAACAAAAATCTGGTGATAACCAAGACACTGTGTGAAGTGAAGTCCTGGGCTCAGTCAGCAAACAGATTCATGGAATTTATCCCAGAGTAGGACAGTGAGGGCAAGATTAGAGACAGAAAATGAGGCTGCAGAAGTAGCAGGACAGAAATGGTTGTTGTTCTCTGGCATGGACAGAACTACAGTGTTGGTTAGCGTTGGAGGCAACTGTCTCAGGAAATAAGTCCTACTTCCTTTCAGATATTGAACATGCCAGAGCCTTTCTGATCTCTAGAATTTTATACCTGTTCAGCCAATTTAGAATACTTTTTCTTGAACTATTTCTTTGGCAAGCTGATTTTTAACCTTGAAGGATAAAAATGTCTCAAGTCATACGTCACCTTCCCAGAAGAACCTTCCCTGATCATTTTATTCAGTGTAGCCTTCGCAGTTACTCTATATCTCACCACCTTGTTTTGTAGCACTAATCATTATCTGACATTATATTGTTGAATGATTTGTGTGTTAATGTCAGTCTTCCCCTCAAAAATGAGAACAGAGACCTTGTCAGTCTTATTCACTGCTGTCTCCCCAGTGTTTAGCATAATTCCTGACACATGTGATAAATCCTAAATGAATAGATAGTAATAGAATAAATGAATGAACTTTAGGTCAGGGGTTTCCTGAGTAAGGAGGGAAAGTGGTAAACCAGAAGGGGACTCTCATTTTTTGAGCACTAGCTATACGCCAGACATTGCTTTAGGCATTCTGTCATATATTACCCATTTTGCTCTTCCAGTGTAGATACTAGCCCTATTTTGAGATAATTGAGGCTGACAAAAATCAGTAACTTGCCCAATGTCACAACTGGCCAGGAACCAGAGATGAAGACCAAATATATATATTTTTATTACAGATACTCTTCAACTTACAATGAGGTTACATTCCAATAAACCCATCACAAGTAGAAAATATCGTAAGTCAAAAATGCATTTAATGCTGGCAACACAACTGATGGTCCCTGATTTACAATGTTCAATGTAGAATTTTTCAACTTTTTGATGGTAAGAAAGCAATACACATTCATTAGAAAACAAAACCCATTGTGAGTTGTAAGAAGCTCCTCCACTTATGGTGGTGGCGTGTCCCAATAAACCCATAGTAAAGTTGAAAAATTGTAAATTGAATGTGTTACCTCCCAAATGTATTTACCACTATGAGTCGGGGGCCGTATGTATATCACATATCACAACCTCTCTTTTTATATTTTCCATTTTATTAGTTCCCTGTGCATTGTCCTAGCAATTTACCCATATTTTTAGATCACTAATTTTCTCTTCAGTTACTTAAAACTTAGTGACTTTTTCATTTCTAGAAATTGGTTCTTTTTCAAATCAACTTTTAAAAAACTGTGTCTCCTTTTCTTATAATCTCATTTCTTGTATGTCTTTAGTAACTTGAAACATTTATTTTGAATAAGGGAAAATATTATTTTCCCTATTCAATAAATCTTTTATCTGAAGTTCTATTTGTTCTGTCACATGACTCTTAACAGTCTATTTCCTCATAAATTTGGTAATTTGGGATTGTGTGATCATCTCTAGGAGAGCTCTTCTCTGTTAGAATCCTTGATGATAATATGTATGCCTCTCTAGAATGTTTTACTTTTGCTGTTTCCATGTTTCACAGCCTAGGACCTGGTTGCATACAAATTTAAGACCACTTGATTATACTTTTAAATCCTAAATCTATGTAAGAGGCAGACCTATGAATATGTATTCCTAGGGAAGACTTTCTTACCCTAAACCCAAGTCAAGACTGGTAAGCTCTTTCTTACATACTTCTGTTGGTAGATTTCCTTTTCTGGCTGTCCTTTTCCCTGAGGGCCTGGCTCTTAGAGGGTTCCAGCTTTATACACTGGGAAATCTCACTTCCACCAACCTAAAATAGGATCCAAGGTCTCATTTGCTTTTTCTATAAGAGCATTTAAACCAAAGTCTTAGGTGACTGAGACTGGGGAAGAAAAAATAAATGCCCAGGGTTTATCCTTACCCTGTTACCACTCTGTAGTACAATTGTTTGATTTCGTTATTTGTTTGTTTGTTTATGGCTCCTTGGGATTTCTTTTGTTGTTTTCTTTCTAACTCAGTGTTTATTCGGAAGCTTATTTGTTGTTATTTTTTCCTTTGTAATTGATAGACACAAAAAGTAAGTACAATGTTGAATTTAGAAAAAGGGCATTGGTAAAACTGGAAAGACTGGTAAAAATTACATAATCCCCTCAACAGTTTAGTATATATTTTCTGGTTTTGACAATTTCTCTTTGATTACGTAAGTTGTTAACATTAGGGGAAACTGGGTGAAGGGTATATTATTTGAACTCTATACTATTTTTGCATTTTTTTCTAGAAGTCAAATTATTATTTCAAAATCAAACGGTTATAAACAACATGTTTTATTCAACACGTCTAAGTATTTTGTAGTGAGAGGGTTTTCAAATTTATTTGTAAAACAAACTACCTAATATTTTAATGAAAGGAGTTGTAGTACAAAAGATATTAATAGTAAAATAAAGAGACCCCTCCCTCTCCTGAATCTGGATTTCTAACCATTCTTTAAAAGTTAGACTATCTGGCAGCACTGGGGTTGCATGCATTAATGCATGGCAGAATCAGCTGGAGCTAAGTGATTGTCATCCCTACAGATAGGGATATCTCTCTAGATTTCTGCAGCCTCTATCTCCCTCGACTATATTATATCCAGTTTGCCTTATTAATTGTTTTTACCTACCTGGATTCCATAGATATTTAAATATTCAACATTTGATCTACATTTTAGGAGACAGATAGAGATCAGTGTTGGTGCTCATCTGTAGGAATGATAGTTGAAAATAGAGGGAGTTCATGACTTTAACTTAGAATACCACATAGACTCAAGAAATCCAGAGACAGAGCCCTAGGAAATAATTTTCTTCAGAAAGCAAGAAGACAAAGAGAAACCCCCCCCCCAAAAAAAAGATATCAGTAGCAATCAGAGAAGTAAGAGTGTATAGTGTTAAAAGTAAATAGGGAAGGCCTAGCAAGATGGCTCAGGCCTGTAATCCTAGCACTGTGGGAGGCCGAGGCAGGAGTTCAAGACCAGCCTGAGCAAGAGTGAGACCCCATCTCTACTAAAAAAATAGAAAGAAATTAGCTGGACAACTAAAAATATATAGAAAAAATTAGCCGGGCATGGTGGCACATGCCTGTAGTCCTAGCTACTCGGGAGGCTGAGGCAGG
>CAUYRT010029904.1:0-50558 GCA_963574885.1 Lepilemur ruficaudatus
GTCTTAGGCCACTGCAGTGAGCAGATCTGTATTGTATTTTGGTGGAAACTCCAAGATTATTGAATTCTGGCTCCCTGAAAATACCACTGAAATAGCCTGTTGATAAAACAAAGCCAAGTTTATTGTTTACTGCAGTGTGAAAAATCACTACCTTGACAGAAACTTAGTAACATCTCTTAGAGGGGATAGTAGTAGTAGCATATTTATGAAGTTTTGAGGATTTGATTAAAGATAGATTTTGTAATGCTTAAGATTGAGCAAAATTCATGATATGATAGTTTCAAATGTAAGAATTTTAAAGCAAATCTTAAAGAGTAAGCTGTCATTTGAGGAACTTCCTTAAGCTATCCATTTTCTTGAGAAAGGGATACTTACTCTAATGATGATAAATTGAGTAGTCTAGATCAGGTCAGTAGTCTAGGTCAGATAAATGGAATTTTGGGAAATTTCTGAAATAAGCAATAGTTATTGAAATTTTAATCTTTCTTGGCAAGAACTTCCTACAATAGTAAATTTATGTTAATGCAGACAGTTGAATAGTAACATCATGTTGTAGACAGTAAGTTGTGGAGATGGTTTCGGTTGTCAATACTTCCCCCCAACATACACACATTTTTTTTTTCTGTTGAAACTTTGGAAATTTAGGTTCAGGAGCCATATGAAATGTTGCATCAGTTTGCAAAGTTCTTTCTGTTTGCGGTGACACTTTTTCGCTTAGTTGACTTAGAATTTGCTTTATTCTGTTGTCAGTTGGGATTTATTTTGTAAAATGAAATTAAAATGCCAACAGAGAATTTAAAGTGCATAATGGCCTCTAAAAACGAGAACATTTAGCCACAATCAACATAACTTTTTCCATTTTAAGTCATGGTCAAAATTGGAAAGAAAAATTTTAAAGTATGATTTCTTTTTTTTTTCTCCCAGCAGGCATTATTAAATATAGAAAGCTTAAAATTTCAGAAACAGTCTATGCTAACATGATTTAAATAAAATCTTCTGTTAAGATCATTTAAAAAAATAGAAATCTGGGGTAATCTTAGTGCTATATTTTCATTGTGTATTTTTAAAAATATTCTTTTGCCACATTCAAAATCAGTTAAAAAATTGCAGAGCATACTTATTTTTTGCTTCCAGATGATTTGTTGAAAGTAACATCTTTTGATTTTAAAAGCAAAGAAATTCTTATTATAACATTTTAGAAAATTTAGAAAAGTACAAATAAGAAAGGAAAATTTGTAAAAATTGCTATTTTCTAGAGACAGTCACTGTATTCGTTTTCTAGTCTGTGTAGTAAATTAACACAACCTTGGCAGCTTAAAACAATAGCACACATTTATTATCTCACAGTGTCTGTGTGTCCGAATTCCTGGGACAGTATAACTGGATTCTCTGTTTCAGGGTCTCACCAGGCTGCAATCAAATTGTTGACTGGGTTGTGTTCTGATCTAGAGGTTCATCTTGGAAAAAATCTGCCTCTAATTCAGGTTGTTGGTGGAATTCACTTCTTTGCAGCTTTGTGGCTGACGGCTCTAGCTTCTTACTGACAAATGTCGGAAAACTCCCTTCAGGCCCTAGAGACTGCCCAAAGTTCCTTGCCACATGGCAACGTGAATTTTCAAGCTAGTGGGATAATCTTTTTCCAGCCTGCTAATATATTAACAGAATCGTATATCATGTAACATAATCATGGGAGTGACATTGCATCCATTACCTTTGCCGTATTCCATCGGTTAGAAGCAAGTCATCAGTGCTGCCTTCACCACTCAAGAGTAGAGGATTCTACAAGGGCATGACTAATTGAAGGTCAGTTTAGGGTGTCCACCTTAGCCACTTTATTTATTTGTTTTGGGGGTGGTCTATCCTTCCATGCTTTTTCTATGATTGAATGTATACAGTATATTACAAATACAGTATAACCTAATTTTTTCATTTTGCTAACATTCTTTAAAAACTTGTTTTTAAATTTAATATACATGTATAAATAGTTCATATATATAGCACATGCATATGTTCTGTAATTGTAATAGTGCTATAATTGGTATTAAATATATCATATTTTATAGTAATAAAATTTATAATAGAAAAATATTGCATCAAATCTAAATGCCCAGCAAGAGGAGATTGCTTATATAACTTTTAATCTTAAATCTCCTCTTACTATGGGTTAATATTATTTCTAATTTTTAACTATTAAAATAATTATTCTACAGAAATCTTTGCATAGAAATCTTTGTGCATTTAAATAAAGTCTTTAGAATAAACCTGTAGCAATGAAATTACTAGGTCAAATGGCAAGACATCTTAAAGTCTTTGAATTTATAATCCCAAATTAACTAGTGGAATGGCAGTACCAATTTAAATTCCTCCCACTCTCCAACATTTTACCAATTTGATGAGAGGAAAAATAGTATCTAGTTTTAGTTTTCCTTTCCCTATAAGTGAATAAGACATTTTCCATATAACTTATTCTCTATTTACACTTATTCTTTTAAGATTACCTGTTCCTTTGCTAATTTTTCTACTGAATTGTAGTTATTTTTTGATGAGAAAAATATAATAAGGGATATAAGAAGCAAGAAAGGTTTGTTTGTTGCAAATGACAAATGCTTCAAAGTAAGCTTTGAGGATAATACCAATGAATACTAGCACCTTGTAACATTGCCCACTGAAACACTAAAAAAGTACAAAAGTTCACAACATATTGTAAGGAAAATTCATCAAGAATCTGCTCTGTTATCTTGGAGGTACCAGACATACCATATGCTGTGTCTAGGAGTTGCTATGGCAACTACTTTTAAAATTTAAGAACAGGGTAAATTGTTGCTTAAAATCTCCATAACTTAGTGAGTCAATTAAGATCTTGTCAGAGCACTACATTCCTTTTACTACCTGGTAATGCTTTATTTGTTGTAGTTCTGTGGCATGTAATGTCTGTGGGTCAGAGAAGAATGCGTTTCTTTCTGGTTATTTAAGATCCTGGAGTGGAAGCTGCTCATTTGGTATTTTTGATGATTAGTCAATGAATCATTATAAGGGAGACCCAAGAAATAGCCTCACTGAATATGGGCAGATTTGAGCATGTAAGCATAAAATAGAGAGAAATTTTTGGAGCCCTGACCTCAAATGAGGAAACTCCAGTAGAGAGACATAGCCGCAGCATTTGGGAGTTAGCAGGGCTGGAATTAGAACCTATGTTTTTTATCTCCCTTTGTATCACCACACTATAGTATATTCACAGTTTAGTCACTTTTTAAAGAATTAAATTATATTTTTATCACGGTGATACATTAACCAATCCATCAATGCCCCTAAAGTGAATTCAAAGTTTTATAATAAAATGATCAGTTTATGACCCTTCCCCACCTCCTGCCAACCTTAATTTGTCAAATTTTGACATTATATACTGATTTATTAATATTATAATGGTAATGGAGGCCTAAGCTATTTTATGCTCTCCTCTGCCCCTTTTCTTCTCCCTCATGTTCTCAAGACAGATATATAATACTGTTAAACTAATCCAATAATCAAATTAATGAAATCATGGTCTTGTAAAATATTGACTACAGAAACAAGTAGATTCCTTTCTCATGCAACTTTTTGTTTTCCCTGGAGTTAATAATTGTCTCTTTTTAAATTTTCTCATTTCTATGTACCCATCCCTATCTTTTTTTGGTCATATGCTATCAATTTTTTTTAAGTAGTCAAACACAGTTCTAAACACTATGACATTCTAAGCTCCCACCTTGAGACGTTCCTCCAGAAGCCATTCTTCTTTCTCTTGCTTCCAGCTGGACTAGTTGCCTTCCAGGCCGCTGCGTAGCTCTAAATCTCGATTTCCCTTCACTGTTCTCATGTGTTGAAGTCCCTGCTCTCTGAAATCCATGTCTTACTCTTTCTCCCACATGTTGCTGAAATAGTAAGGTCATTAAATATGAAATGTCGGATTTCGAATCAAAAGTGTAGTTTATTATATCGCAAACAAGGAGCAGTACAATTAATGAAAGTATGCACCTAAACTTTCAACAGAGTTTTGTCATCTTAATGGTAGCTAGTTTATGCCAGCAGCAAAGAAGCCTGGAGAGCCAGTGGCGAGCGGCAATGAAATTGCGAAAGGCGTTTTCCACAGCTTTTTGAGAATTGAATATTTTCTTTGCAAGAAGTGGCCAAAAGTCTGGAAGAAGTGGTAGTCAGTTGGTTCAAGGTCTGGTGAATATGGTGATGATAGAGAGTTTCCCAGTCCTGTAGTTTGAGCAGTGTTGTTCGTGCGACATGTGGTCAAGCACTGCAAGAGGATTGGCCTATCTCTGTTGACCAATCTCGGCTGCTTAATCGCAAGCACCATAATCATTTTGTCCAGCTGGTTGTAGTAGACAGCTGCTGTAATCTTTTCACCAGGTTTCATGAAGCTATAACAGATATTATCAGCGCTGGACCACCAAACAGACACCATTAGCTTTTTTTGATGAATATTCCGTTTTGGACTGCACTTCATCTTTATCCAACCATTGTGCCAAATGCTTGCGATTGTCAAAAAGAATCCGTTTTTCATCACATGTAACAATATGGTATAGAAATGGTTCGCCTTTATGTAGTGACTGCAAAGAAAGGCAAGTGTCCAGACGATGTCTCTTCTGATGCTTGTTTAATTCATTCGGAACCTTTCTATCCATCTTCTTTACCTCGCTGATTTGTTTCAAATGGTCCAATATTGTTGGAATAGTAACATCAAACCTTGCTGTTAATTCACAGGTAGGTTGAGATGGATTCGCTTCCACTACAGCTTTTAGTTCGTCATTATCCACCTTGGTCTCAGGTTGTCCGAGTGGCTCATTTTCATGATGAAAATCACCAGAATGGAACTTCTCAAACCATCAGTGTACTGTGTGTTCATTAACCACATCCTTCCCAAACACTTTGGTGATATTTTGAGCTGTCTGTACAGCATTGGTTCCATGATGGAACTCATATTCGAAAATAACACGCATTTTTGACTTATCCATGGTTTCACAAAAATTGCTCTAGAAAATGTGAAAGGTAATCACAAGTCAAACCATACATTTGAAAGACTGAGGCTGTACCTTCACAATAAAAATAAAACAAGGAGTGTAAAAGGGAAATTTCAGAGATATTAACTGTTAAACTTAGTACTTAAGGAAATCGGACATTTCATGCTTAATAACGTAATCTGTCTTCCAGTAGCTTCCTAGAAAACAGCATTTGAGAGATAAAAACCTTTAAATTCTTGCATATTTGAACTGGCTTTAATTTAATATTATATTTGGATGATAGTTTAAGTATATAATCATAAATTAAAAATAATATTCCCTCAGAATTTTGAAGGCATCCCTGTACTAATTTTTAGCATTCATATGCTACAGAACAGCATTCTGTTTACACCAGTGTTTTGAAATTTCACAGTGAAATTTCACAGAGCCACTGGGTGTGGCTCTTTCTTCATTATATGGGGTCTCTTTCTCTAGATATATATGTTCTTTAGTTCTGAGAATATTTCTTGTGTTATATGTTTGACAATTTTCTCCCCTTGGTTTTCTTGTTCCCTCTGGAATAGTTTATGGGAAATTTACCCAAATTGATTTTTATAACCTACTATTAAAATTTTTAAATGTGGCTTAATTCCTAAGAAATCCTTCTCTGAATATTCTCTTATTTCCATCTTTTCATAACTTTCTATTCTTATTTCATGGATGTATAATCTTCTCTTAATTCTTTAAAGATAATTGATGATAATTTTTGAAAGGAGGCTCTTTCTTTTCTTTGGCTGTATGTTGTGTGCATTGTCTCTATTTGCTTCAAATTCCTTTGTTATCATTAGAAACCCCAAATATGCTTCTTAAAGATAAAAATACAGATATGAGATTTGAGATCATCTATTCTATCTTATTTAATGGTAGAAAAATACTAAACTGCTGAAATACATTCAAGAAACTTCTTTATAGTTACTAAATGGCAGTGATTATACATTTTACTTTTTTATAGCCCACAATACATACATGTAAATGCTTATAGAAGTAGAAAAACTATTGCATCGGAAATTGCTTAATGAGCTTTCTCGTAATTTGCAAATGGTGCTCTCTGTCCGCCACTGAGTTTCTTTTATCTTCCTACTCTAGGTCTCTTTCTAAAACTTCCTGTTCAAAATCTGCACTGAGAATTTTCATGGCTTCTTCCCGTACCTTCTCATTTTCAAAGGTAATTCCCTGGCCAACCTCTCTTTCTAACATATTATATAATATCTAATGGAAAGGTCAGGGCAAATCAGTTAACAAATCTTCATATAATTGAATATGAAAAAATATTTCTTATAGGAGTCATTATAATAAAACATTATTAAGGTAGGCTTAAATATAAAAATACATGCCTCCCGTAAGAATGGGGAATGAACAGATTAATTGTGGCTTATGTTACACAGAAAAGGGGGAAATCTATACTTTGAATTTTATTCTTTTGGCTTAGTGAAATTCTGGGAAAAAAAGGTATTTTAAAATAATATGTTCCTACACTAGTGATCAAAGAAAGATTTACACTAGTGGCAATCACTTCCGATTTTCTTTTCTCTAGCGCTTGAACTTAGCAGTTTGAATCTCATCTTCAAATATTTTGAAACTGGCTATTTAGTCCTGTGATCATCATTTTTAAACTTTCTAGAAATTTCCCTTTCTTTCATTAGTTGTTTTGGTAGGGCTACAATTGACTCCTTTGTAAATGTGTGATGTTAAGGGTTTGATTTTATTTTGGACTCTATTTAAATATTGAACCAAGTTAATCCGTTCTACTTTTCTTTGGTTTGATCAATGCAAAAGATGCATCTTTTCCATTTGTAGCTGATCTCTCTGGTGCAGTACTTCTGCTCCCTTTTCTTAGGCAGTACCTCTCTGGTTTCTCTGTTAAACATTTCCCTCATAGAGTTTCCACGTCATTTGGCCCTGGGAAATGGATGAAAAACAACAAAGGAGGGAATAACAGGAAGTTATGAGGCTGAAATAGAAACTGGCCACAGCCGAGAATAAAGATGGGTAAGTGTGTACTCAGCATATACCTGTATACTCAGAGACACTATGGCCCTTCTGGCTCTTGGAAAATCCTGAGCAGAGCATATTTACAATACGATCAGAGTATATTTCCTTTTCTAAGCAAGTAATCTCAGCTATGGACTATGCATAATGTAGTTAGTTGGGTTATTTTAAGCAAATGTTTTCACCTTCTCCATGCACTCTGCACTTGTCATTTGTCAAATGGGGGTAATGTCTACCTTAGCACACTGTTTTGAAGATCGCAATTAGCTAATGGATTTGAAAGTACTGCAGCAAGTTAAAAATGTTCTACAAAGGCAAGGCATTTAACATATTCTTCAGGGGCTCTGTGCTGTTCTAATAGGTGGGAGGGGAGTTTCTTGGGCACCCTGCAAGGCCAAGATCAGTGGCGGTTTCCCACAGAGATCACTGGATGTGGTTGGCCAGGTAATGTGAAATTGCACATGCCTCAATCTTGGACTTGGGACTCCCTAATGGTATGGGCAAGTTTATAATTTCTTTGTTTTGTTTTCTCTTGATTTCAGAGCATTTGCTGATATAGTTCTTATTCTTATAAAAGGTGGGGAAGAAAGGAGCCATATGATTAAGTATAGAGTCATCCTTCATCCTGAACCACCACTTTCTATTCCTTTTCCCTTTTAGCACCTTGTTTTGAAATAATACTTCTTCTATATAATTAAACCTATGAAAATGCGTTTCGTTTAGGATGGAATGCCTGAATTCAACCACAGAAAAGCATTGTCTTAAGATACTTTCTGCAACAAGCTATAAAAACAAAAACCAACCAACCAACCAAACGAACGCCCAAAAACCTTGACTTAAACAGATTGCCTAATCAGCAGCTCACAAAGGTCATTGGGGACACAGGTTCCTTTTATGTTCCTGCCTTGCTGTCCTCACCCCTGATTTCTTACAGAGGTTGTTGTAAAGGAAAACCAGAGTGGGCAGTAGTTAAGGAAGTAAAAGCAGATGTAACCAGAGACTATTGCAATAGGGGAAAAGAGACTTCAGAAAAGAACTGGGCTCAATTCTGAATTCAACAAGGAAAAGAGGGGATTTACAGCCAAGGAGCAGGGTAGTGGGACTGGTGGATGGAAAATTACCAAGAGGGAAGGGAAATTCTTTGGTAGACTGATCTAATAGGATTCTTGCTGAAGGCAGGCCAGGGTGATAGGATACTACCTGAGGGAAGGCAGGAGATCAGGAGTTTGGTCAGATATTGAGGATGATCAGATATTGAGAGTAGGGGATTCTGGCTAAACTGACCTATCAGGATTCCTGCTAAAACTGGGCTCTACAAGGACAGAGAAAGAAGCCCAAGGTCAAGCCTAGTAGAGTAGAGGGCTCAGAGCAGCCTGAGCAAAGTTTGGTTAGGGAGAAAATCTTTGACATTTGTATCCTTTATATTCACAAGATAGCTACAGCAGTTCCAAGCTTTTTATCCAGACCCGGTAACTCCAATGGCTGGGTTAGGTCATGTGCCCACTCTAAATCAATAACTGAATGAGAAATGGGTTACCTTGGTTGACTTAGACACCTCTTGCTAAGTCAACCACGACCCCACTAGCAGCATGCTTTTTGTTTAACTTTGAATTAGAAATCTTGTAACTTTTCCATAGTGAATTCAAAATTTTTTTTGATTGCAACAGTTAGTAAAACTCTGCAATTACACACACATGATAATGTGAATTCAGATATAACACAATTGGCGGTTGGCTCCCATCCTTTCAATAGCCCTCATTCTCAAATGGGGTGGGCTAAATTCTTATCTTTTGAGAAGGGAGGAGGGATGTAAGGTGTGAGGAAGGACGAGATTGGGTGGAGATATTCAGGCAGTTCTTCTTGAGAAGTGGAGGCAAAAAGCAGATCCCTACATTCTCAGTATTCTTTCTATTCAGCCTCTATATAAAGTTGATAAAATGTGTGCCGAAAACCCTGATGTTCCTGGAATCACTGCCACTCTTCTGTTAGTTCTAGCGAGCCACAGAGCTCAAAATTATTTCCAGTGAAATTTAAGACAGAATAGAAAACCACAACCAGTTCAAAATGCAGCTAGAATCAGGTGGATTTGGAATGCATACTCAGATTCCCAGAAACTTCTATTTGGTGGGATAGGCGGGAGCCACGCTTGGTAATTTCATTGATTTCGCTGTAATGCAAAGTGCATTTTACGTGATTAAATTTTTAGATTTCATTTATTGAGTTATGTTAGAATTTTACTGCATTTGATCTCTAGTGTTCATACTGGTAGTGTGGGACAGTGGAGAAAAACCATGCTAAGGTATAGCTGTTTCCTCTAACTTGGGGATAGTCTTGATATCTCCTACTTGTTTCAGAAATTTTGAACCAGGTGAGAGAAGAGGAGGTTGTAGGAAAATAGAAAGGGAACAAATAGCAAGACCCAAAGATACAGAAGTTCTGAGACATTGTTCTGGAGAAATTATCACAGAGAAAAAGAGACTTTCTTATACATATTCTCTCCAAATAATCATAGTAAGAAAGAAACCATAATTGACCATGGCTAAAATATTATAAATAAGAAAATTTTTTGCAAAGTGATGAAAACCTGTTTAGGTATTGTATTAGTCAAGACTCTCCAGAGACATAGAACCAGGAGGGCATATATAGGTATGTAGAAAGAGATTTACTATAAGGGATCAGCTCACATGATTATGGAGGCTGAGAAGTCCCACGATCTGCTGTCTGGAAGCTGGAGAGCCAGGGAAGCTGGTGGTATAGTTCCAAACTGAGTCCAAAGGCTTGAGAACCAGGAGCACCAGTGTCCCAGGGCAAGAGAAGATGGACGACCCAGCTCTGAAGGAGAGAGCAAATTCATTCCTTCTCTGCCTTTTTGTTCTATTCAGGCCCTCAATGGATTGAATGATGTCCACCCACAGTGGTGAGCGAGATCTTCTTTTCTCAGTCTCCTGATTCAAATGCTAATCTGTTCTGGCACCCTCATAGGCACACCCAGAAATAATGTTTTACCAGCTGTCTGGGCATCTTTTAGCCCAGACAAGTTGACACATAAAATTAACCATCACAGATATGGATATGAATAGACTAGCTTGTATAAACAGTTTAACAGAAAAATAACTGGGTAACAATGGCATTAACTAAAGTGCCATAGTGGGGTTGATTTATAACAAAATGTTCTTAATTTTCTCAATATTTCTTTTCCTTTTTTTTAATTAAAAATATTTATTTTTTATTTTTTTTAGAGATAGGGTCTTGCTCTGTTGCCCAGGCTGAAGTTCAGTGATGCAATCATAGCTCATTGCAGACTCTTGAGTAGCTCAAGTGATCCTCCTGTCTCAGCCTCCCCAGTAGCTAGGACTACAGGCATGTGCCACCATGCCCAGTTATTTATTATTTATTTATTTTTTTAGAGATGAAGTCTCTCTATGTTGCCCAGGCTGGTCTCAAACACCTGGCCTCAAGCAATCTTCCCACCTCAGCCTTCCAAAGTGCTGGGATTACGAGCATGAGCCACTGTGCTCGGCCTCCATATTTGCTTTCAATCTTGATGAAATATATGATTTTCACACTATTGCAGAGTAAATGGAACGGAATTCAGAGGATATAATTTATGTAGCTGATTTCATTTGTGGTTTTTTTTTTTAGGGTTTTAAAATAATTCTTTAAAAATAGCTTTATTGAGATATAATTTACATACCATAAAATCTGCCCATTGTAAGTATATATAATTCAGTCATTTTTAGCAAATTTATAGAATTTTGAATAAATTTTCCTTGACTCAATTCTAGGACATTTTTCACACCCCTAAGAAGTTTTCTCATGCTCATTTGTAGTCAGTCCACACCCTCCTCCCAGCCCTAGGCAGCCATTTGCCTTTCCTGGAAATTTCATATAAATGGAACCATAATATATATGGTTTTTTATGTTTGGTTTCTTTCACTTAGCATACTGTTTTGGGGGGTTAACCAAGTTGTAGTCTGTATCAGAAACTCATTGCTTTTCATTGCTCAATGGTATTTCTTTGCATGGCTATGTCTAGCACATTTGGTTTTCATATTCACTGATTAAGGGACATTGTATCGATTTCGGTTTTTGGCTGTTATGAATAATGCTGCTATGAAAATTTATGTGGAAGTTTTTGTGTCAATGTATACTTTCATTTTCCTTGGATATGTGCCTAGGAGTAGCATTGCTAGGTCACATAATAACTCTAGGTTTAACCTTTTAAGAAACTGCCAAACTGTTTTCCAATTGGCTATACCATTTCACATTTTTACCAGTAATATATGAGGTTTCTAATTTCTCAATATCCTTGCCAACCATGAATATTGTCAGTCTTTAAAATTAGTCATTTTGATGTGTGAACATAGCATTTCACAGTGGTATTAATTTGTATTTCTCTAATGACTAATAACATTGAGAATGTTTTTATTTGCTTATTAGCCATTTTTTCAGACATATGATATGCATATACTTTCTTGTAGTCTGTAATTTGTCTTTGCATTTTTCTTATTGGTGACTTTTGAAAGTCAAAATTTTTAATTTTGATGAAGTCCAATTTATGACTTTTTTTTAATGGATCATGCTGTTGGTGTCATGTTTAAGAATTTTTTTTCCTAATCCAAGAGTTTCTCCTATGATTTCTTCTAGACATTTTAAAACTTTAGCCCTTACAGTTAGGTCTATGATCTGTTTTGGGGTAATTTTTATGCATAGAGTAAGGCAAGGTTCAAAATTCATTTTGTTGCATACAGTTAGCCATTTGTCCTAGTAACATTTGTTGAAAAAACCATAATGCTCCCAAATAAATCAATTGACTATAAATGTAGGGATTTATTTCTGAACTCCAAATTCTTTTCCATTTATTTATATATCTATCTTTACACCTGCTACACTATCTTCATTATTGTAGTTTTATAGTAAGTTACAAAATTGAGTAGTATAAACTCTCTAAATTTGTTAATTTCAAAAATCTTTTTGGCTATTTTAGGGTTCTTTGCATTTTCATACAGATTTTAGATCCGCTTGTCAATTTCTATAAATATGACTGCTTGGATCTTGACTGGGATTGCGTCAAATCTATAGAACCATTTGGGAAAAATTACTATCTTAACAATATCAAGGCTTCCAATCCATGAACATGAAAGATAACATTATTTATAGATCTTTAATTTCTCTCAATCCGTGTTTTGTAGTTTTCAGAGCACAAGCCTTTCACATCTTTTGTTAAATTTATCCCTAAATATTTTATTTGTGTCGAGAATAGAATTGTTTCTTAATTTTATTTTTTGATTGTTACTAGTATATAGAAGTAAAATAATTAATTTTTATGTATTAATCTTGTATACTGTGGCCTTTTAAATTTATTTTAGTTTTAGTAGGTTTTTTTTAATAGACTCCTTAGGATTATGCCATCTGTAAATAAAGACAGTTTTACTTCCTTCTTTTCAATCTATATTCCTTTAGTTGGTTTTTCTTGCCTGACTACACTGGGTAGACCCTACTGTATGATGTTGCATGAGAGTGGTGAGAGTGGTGAGAGTGGTGAGCTCCTCATCTGTTTCCTGACCTTGGGGAAAAAGCATTCAATGTTTTACTGTTAAGTGTGATGTTAGCTGAAGGTTCTCATAGATGCCCTTTATCAAGATTAGGAAGTTCCTTTCCGTTCCTAATTAGTTGAGTGTTTTATCTTCAGATGTCATAATGAGGGGTTTGGCTTTTACTTGAAAACAATATAGGACCAAATGTCTTTATCAAGGAAGTGGAATGATCAGAGTTATTATTTAGAAAGGCAATTCTTAGAGTGGCATGAAAGGGGAGAGCCTGGCAACTGGAAGGCCAACTAAAAGTCTTAATTATAATATAATAATCATCTATAATGATACGGGTTCTCAAATTTTAGTGCACATCAGAGTCATCTGGAGGTCTTGTTAAAACAGATTGCTAGCCTCACTCCCAGAGTTTCAGATTAAATGGATCTGGGGTAGAATCTGAGAATTTGTATTTCTAACAAGCTCCCAGGTGATTCTGATGCTGTCAGGCCACTTTGAGAACCACTGGTCCAGGCGAAGGAAATAAATGCTTGAACTAGAATGGTGGCAATAGGATGGAAAGATATCAGAGGGGAAGAATCCACGTGTCTCAGTAATACACAGGATATGGAGAATGAAGTTGGGAGTTCACGATGACATAATTCAGGCTTGTGTAATTGGTAGTCCTGTTAATAGAGGTAGTTGTAGAAGGTTAGTCAGAGAGGTAGTTTGATGATGCATTTATTCTGGACATACTATTATATATTTGAGATGCTATGAAGATACTCAGGTGGAGATTCTCTGCAAACATTTGGACATGTGGCTTCTTATCTATGAGAGGTTGAGGTCAGAAATAGAAGTTTTGATGCCATCATGACAGAGGTGAGCTTGAGGCTGTGGGAATGGTTGAGGTTTTAGTGGGACTCAAAGGCCTGAGCCAAGAACAGAATTGTGAAGATTCTTACCTACTCAAAGTGGGAGAAGTAGGAAACAGGAGTGGCTAGAAGAGTGCAGTGTTCCAGTGTAGAAAGGAAGAGAAAGCGTCAGCAAAGAGGCAACAGGATCTAATCCTGCAGAAAAAAGATGAGTACCCTCCAGTGTTGCTAGATTCTGTGATGAGGAGGTAATTGATGACCTGTAAGAGAAATCAGCAAAGTAGGAGGGCAGAGACAAGATTAGAAAAGCTTAAGGAATGAATAAATGATTACAAAGTGAAGACCATTAGAGTAACTAAATGCAAAGCAGAAACTGTTGGGGCTGAGAAAGCAATGTTAATATCCCAAAGGGTGGTGCTTTGGCATGCTGGGTTCTTTGAACTAAAAGAGATTGGAAAGCCTCAGAAGCAGCCTCAGAAGCAAAGTGTCTTTCTGACCTCCTGCCCTCTCATCTCCCATCTCCCCCAAAAGAATCCAGAAGTCCTTTTACCCAAGTAGGTCATAGAAACTAGAAACATTCTCCCCCAAAGCAACGTATATAACCCACAAAGGTCATTCACTCCCTTCTCTCTTGAAGACCTTCATTCCAGAGAGATCCTGCCCCATAGCTGAGAGGAAGAATTGCTACACAGAGAGGCCAAGAAGACTCTGAGCAGACAGGCCTGGCTGGGTTTTCCCCCTTAGTCTATTAGCATTAAATCATACCATTTTTGTCCAATCACATTTCAACACAGCTGTTCATTCTTCATCAAACCTAAGCATACAAATGGACAGTTTTCCCTGGGTCTTTGGGTCTTCATTACTGAAGGCTCCTGTGTCATATAAAACTTGTTATGCTTTTCTCTTGTTAACTTGTCTTTTGTTATAGGAGTGTTGGCCATGACCCTCATGATGGATAAGGAAAAATATCACACCTTTCAGCCTCTACAAAACAAAATGGAAATCCAGAAAATCATATTAAAACTGGGAAAACTCCATGGGGAGTTCAAACATGTCACTTGTGGAGAGAGTGCTTTCACCCACACATTTTTAGGGACTCTTATATCTGAGAGTTTGGTGAAACCAGGAAGGAGTGATGATTAGCAGCAAGAAGAGAATCAAAGAACAGCAAACAAGGAAAGGAACAGTGGCTAAGTAAATACTCAAATCCCACTGAATTCACAGGAAGAAGGAAGATGGGGATAGAAAAATTTTTTTAAAAAGGGAAAGACAAGGGACCAAAATGTGTCATTGAGGGTGGAAAGGAGAAAAGATTTCAATATCACACATTGATAGGTTCATAGCTGAGACCCCTGTAACAAAAGACAGAATAATAATAGAAAAGCATAACAAATTTATTCATTAGGTTTTATGTGACACAGTCTTTAAAAATGAAGACCCAACGAAACAGGGAAAACTGTCTTTTTATACTAAGTTTGATGAAGTGGATAGTTGTGGGGAAATATGATTGGATCAAAGGATATGATCTAATGGTAATAAACTGGGGGAAAATTAGCAAGGCCTATTTGTTCAGGTTCTTCTGTGTTGCTGTGTAACATTCCTTTCCTCCAGATATAGGGCATATGAGGGTCTTATGACCTACTTTAGAGGAAGGTTAGAGAATCCTTTTATGGCCTGCTTCAGGGGAGAGGGATGGGAGAAAGTTAGAGAAATCTTTTTGCATCTGCTGTTTCCTCAAATGCCAAGGTGCCATATTTTGGGGTAGTGTGTCCTGAACCCCATCAAGGGATATATTTAGGAGGGTTCTAGGAGGGACAGCATTACCTTACCTGGTTACTCAATCACCTAGTGATAAAAAGATGGAATTTTCCTATTGGCTGAATTTGCTCTTATATACACCCAATTCTTTGTTAACACCTCAAATTAGTAACACTTTCTCTCACCTTGGGCTGTCAAAACCACAAGGAGGTTTCGGTTTAGGTCTAGTTGCTTGTCACACAAAGATCCAATTATTGAGAAAATGAGGATTTCCAAGGAAGAAAGGAATTTTTAATACAACAGACATCTTGCCGGGAGAACAGTAGAAGCTGCCTCAAATATGTCTTCCCAACTAATGGAGATCATGGGCTTTTTAAGGAGAAGCCACAGGCCTTGGGGCAGGTGGAGAGGGATGGTGAGTCCTGGAGTCAGGAAGTCTGCCCTGGGGTCTTCAGAATCTCAACCCCTTTGTCTTGTAGAAAATCCTACAATCCCAGCACTTCGGGAGGCTGAGAGGGGAGGATCACTTTAGGCCAGAAGTTCAAGTCCATCATTTCTGGGAAACAACTCAAAGAATCAAGTAGTTAGTTAGGGGAGAGGAATATATAGGTGTTCACGGAGCTGGTTACACTTCAGGTGCAGTTTAAAGGCGTCCAAAGTATGCAAGACAATAGTTACTACTGAGATACTCTGTGTTTTCTTAGTACCGTAAGTACATAATATGATCTGAAATTGCAGGTGCCTCTGATGTTTTCTGAAACACCTGTAGGGTTGGGACCAATGAGAACTGAGGGAAGCACTCACATAACCAATGAAAGAGAAGTCCCAATGCACTCCTTATAAGAATAAATAACACAGAAAAATACTTTTGTCATCATTTGCATCTCTTTCCCCTCTTTTAGGTCATTTGAAGTAGTAGTTAGAAACATATGTGATTTCACACCAGATCTTGTGATTTTTTTCTTTTTAGGCACAGAGGAGAAATTTCTGTAGCTGAACTGCTTGCTCAGTGTACATTAAAGGACTGATGTTCACAGGATAGCTGATAGCTAGTGGAAATGAAATAATCTGTATTGACACATTTGGAAATTTCACATCTTCTTCCACTTAACATGCTAACGTGATAATTGCTAGACTGATGATTTTTCCAGTGACAAATCTCCCTTTGTCAATATTTAGACCTGTGTATAGAAAGCTTATCTAACACACCTGGCTAATTTTCACTTCATTTAAAGATAAATGGAACATGTTTAGCTTGCCGGGTTAGAACAACAAAAAAAGAGGTTTCATAAATAATGTTCTCAAAACACCTTTATGATAATAAGATAATTACTATAAAAAGTAATTTTCTTCATTAAATGCATTTGATCACATTTACAGTCTTAGCTGAAGTATGTGTTAAGATCATGTTAAGTATTTTGAGGCTTTTTTTTTTAATTCAGGAAAATTATTTGGAAATAAAAAAATCACTTGGAATATTCACGGGAACCTCTGATTCGGATTTTGCAGCCTTAAAAGAACATCTCAGAGCTTGGTTTCCTTGCTATTGTTTTGGAATGCTCCACTTGCAATCAATCGCTAGTGCATCAGGACTTCCACAGCTCAGAATTTTGGTCTTAATTTAGTGTGCTGGAAGATTAAAACTTTTTGTGGGAAAGCTCTCCTATGATAAGCTCAAGGTGACCCATTCTCTCTAAGACTCCTGGGGAGTCACCAAAGAAGAGAAGGCCATGAAACAGCCTTGCTTCCTAACTGGGTGGCCGGTGTATGTTTTACTTCATTTTTTCCTTTGGAAAGCAGGAGTTTCCATTTTGCATATGGACCCTTTGGAAGCAACTTCTGCCACTCACCAGGTCTTTGCCAGGCCGATAAAACTGGGGGATGCTGAGGACCAGAACTGTTCATTTCAAAAAGCAGAGGTGAATGGAGATCTTAAACTGTCTTCTGATTGGTTTATCATCATCATGCTTTTTGGGGTTTTGATGTCCCTCTCACTCTCTCTTCTTCCCTTTTTATAAAATATAATTGCTGTTTAAATTGTTAGCCTGGCTTTCTTTTGAAAGTAGAATCACATTGATAGGAACTGGGTTAACTATATTGCTAAGTTTTTCTGGTTTCCAAAGAATGCTCCCAAAGCATGGAAATAAAGCTCTTTTTCTTTTTCCTTTTTATGGCTAACAACTTCCCAGCCTTCTAATTTGCTGTCCTGTTGCATTGGAGTTCATTGTCTTTGTATTACAGTTTAGTCATTCTGTTTGAGTTTCCATCCTTTCTTTCTCTTCTAAATTCTTGCTGAAATAGCAATAAAAGTAACACAGCTGAAGCTAAAGACCAACGGCATAAGAGAACAGCACTTTCATAGGAATTCCATCCTACATCACAGGTTCCATTTGCAAATATTCAGAATGAAAAGCATACTTAAAGTATATTGAGATCTTTCCCCTTTTTCTCTTTCCTTCTAGATTTGATTATAAACTAAAGCACATCATTTTTTGTTGTAAAAAATATGGAACGCTTCACAAATTTGCGTGTCATCCTTGCACAGGGGCCATGCTAATCTTCTCTGTATCGTTCCAATTTTAGTATATGTGCTGCCGAAGCGAGCACTAAAGCACATCATTTTTATCTTTGCTTGCCTGCAGAAGGAACAAGGTCTTTTAATGCTCTGAAGATTGGAGTTATGGCCCAAGAAAATATTAAATATTCTCATTTTTGTTGAGTGAGAGCACAAAAATATTACAACATCATTGATTTAATATATGGAATAAAGTTGGAATTGTAAGTTAAAACTGAGTGACTAGACGTTACTAGTTATTCTGGAAAGTCAACTAAAAAAACTGACAATTAATTGTAAACTTGCAAGTAGATGCAATAGCTAAATAAGGGCAGCCCATAGAATGAAGACCAGATTATAAAATCTCACTAGTTTTCTTACTCAAAATACAGTCACCTGTCACTTATGGATGAGAAATGTGTTGTTATGGAGATTGAAGGTGGACTCTAGGATGGCGCTGATGTTGTCTCGAACATGTCCTGACTTGTTAACAAAGAAGCAGCACTGTTTTTTAAGAGCAGGTAGATGCCCCCTTCTACTGCAGTTAGAAGATTGAGGGCCCACCTATTTTATAAGGCAACCCCTGCCAGTGAATCCAACTGTCCCTGTAAGAGGGCGAGTGTGTGGCTAGTTTTCACCAGGGCTTGTGCCACCTCTGTGGCCAAAGACTGCTGTAGGCCCAGGGGTGTGCCTTCTGTGACTACTCTGGCAGCAGCTGCTGTTCCCATAAAGGCAAAAAGGGGAATTAAGGAAAGTGCCCACATGTGTAGGCAGCTCTGGCCATGCAACGGGAAAGGCAAGGTGGATGAATGCTGGGCAATTTGAATATCTGGGTATACTTGGCTTAGGGAGCAGTGGCTTTTCCAGTAAGGGGGAAGCACCAAGCATGTTTTGGGGCTGCCTACTCAGTATATCCCCCACTCTGGAGGAAGTTGGACAGTGAACTGGATTTTGCCTAGCAGTACAGGAGCTGATTCACTGGTGGTATGAGGTCCTCTTCCATGGAATTTGGTGTCATGCTATTCAGCTGCTTGGGCTGCTAAAGTGGTTCTGAGTAAGAGATCGATAAAGGGGAGAGCAAATGAGGAATTGATCTTTTCCAGGATTGGAGAGCCCCCCACCCCACCCGGCTGAAGTGTAATGCTTTGGTTGTGCCCCAAAGGGTGGGATGAATGTTTTGCTAGTTGAGCCCACCAGGGAATTAATCTCCTGTTGTGGATGTCCCCAACAAAACTGGCTCATAAGGGAAGGAAGGACAGTCCGAAGCATTGGAGGCTGAGGAAATTTAGTCAAGATGTAATTATTTGGATTGAGAAAAGCAAAGTCAGGGTCCTGGCAAGTTACCCAAAGTTTACAAAAGTCGAAGCTCTGACTAGTGTTTCTCATGTGTGATTGAGGGATGACAAAATCATGTGTGCATTGAGAAGTAGGCAGGGTTCTCACATCTGGGCCCTGTCTGTAAGTATGAATAATACAAATGCGAAAGGTGTCCCAGGCCGCATTACCAAGGTAAGTGTATATGGCCCTGGAGGGTAAGGGTCATGAGGGACTGGGGAAAGGCCAGATCTGTTGGATTTTTGTAACCATCTGAGTGGGGTATGGGTGCCCCGAGTATGCGAGGCAGTGGAATGTTGTTAGATAGTAAGAGAGAGATTTCCCCATGTTTCCCACATCATTGGTTGGGTAAAGCTCTATGACTTAGTGGACAGGCATATCCAGCAGGTTTGGTTGAGCATTAGGGTATGTGCAGTTTGGTTTGCCAGGGCAAAAGGTGTCTCACCAGTGGATAAACAGTTTGTACTGCTTATATGAAGGAGCCACAGGAGGAGAAGTCCATTTGAACAGGTACTGGAGATCCTCCAAGGGAGTACACGAGTATTTGTCTCTGGTATTGGAGTCCTCACCTGCGAGGGCCAGATGAGTTTCATCTTGGTCCTTCCACAGCTTCACCTGAGAATGATAGATCCAAGTGGGTATCCCTGGGAACTTAATAGCAGTTGAGGTAGAAAGTAAGACTGGATAAGGACCTTTCCACACTGGGATTAGCTGGGAGATGGGGAACCCATCCTTCCACTGTTTGATGAGCACTAAGTCCCATGGCTGACAGAGAGGACTGGAGGAGGAAGGGTCTTTAGGCAGTAGCTTGTGTTTTTGTAATGTCTGAAAGAACTGAGCTACTTGAAGGGCATGTTGGTGTCCAGCTGTGTCCTGAAAATCAAAATCTGAAGTGATCAGAGAAAAGGGTCAGCCATACAGCATTTCAAAAGCACTCAAAGAAAAGAGAGCTTTAGCCACAATTTGTGTTTGCAAAAGAGCGACTGGGAGAAGCTGTAACCAACCAGTCTCCTAGGTCATCTTGTGGAGTGTGAGTTTGGGGCCCTGGTTCACTCGCTCCACCTGGCCTGATGACTGAGGCCTCCAAGTGCAATGCAGGTAGTAAGAGATCTGCAGGGCCGTAGAGACTCCCAGCTCTACCTCTGAGGCAAAGGCAGGACTGTTGTCACTCTGTAAGGACTGGGGAAGGTCAAAATGAGGTATGATGTCCTCCAGAAACTTCAGTGGCCTTTTCAGTCCTGCAAGGAAAAACTTCAACACAGTGAGTAAAAGTGTCCATGAACGCTAGTAAGAACTTGAATCCTTTATAGGGAGGCATTTAGGTGAAATCTACCTGCAAGGTAGCCCTACCCCTTGCCGGGGTAGGTCCCTTTTCATTGGGCCATAGATGCAAGTTTTGCCTTCAAAGCCCCTTGAGGATTATTGGTTTGGCAGATGTACAAAATGAGGTGACCTGTTTAATAGTGGAGGCCAGTAAAGGAGAAATAAAATGTTGTTTCAGGAGATGGCTAAGCAGCTTTGGGCTCAAGTGGGTGTCGTTGTGGGTGACTTCTACCAAGTTTTTGACATTTTTGCTGGGATTAAGATTTCCTTTAACTAACCATCTAGAGGGGCTCAAATGGTACCCTTGAGTCAATCCATCAGATATTTTTGAGGTGGAAAAAGCTGAAACAGGGAGAGTGGGATTAGAGGGAACTAGGGCTCCAACTAGGTTAAGAAACGATTCATTCAGGGCTGCCTGTTTAGCACCCGTACCTGTAGCCTTATTTCCTTGAGCTATTAGATCTCCCTTTGATGCCCCTTATAATGGATGACCACCACCTCAGCTGGTTCCTGAATGGCCTCTAAAAGTGCGTGAATCTGTTGCCCATACTTACTTGACATTCCTTGAGTGGTAAGGAATCCTCACTCTCTCCAAATAGATGCATGGGCATGTAACACCAAGTGAGCATATTTAGATTCTGTATAGATGGTCACTCTCTTGTCTTTGGCTAGCTGGAGAGCCTGGGTTAGGGCTATGAGTTTGGCTAATCGGGCAGATGTATTTACTGTTAAAGTCTGGGCCTCCACCACTTCTAGACCCTCAGTCACTATGGTGTAGATTGCATGCCATTCCCCATGCTTGACAAAACTGCTGCCATCAGTAAACCATGGATGGGCTTGAAGGATGGGGACTGAGGATAGATCTGCCTGGGGAAGGTGGAGCATAATCTCTTCACAATTATGCACTGGTCTGCTAGATTCCCCTATTGTTTCTTCTGGAAGAAGAGTGGTGGGGTAAGTCCAGAGCAGGTCTCAATTTTTAAGTCAGGGCTTTTTATTAACATAGTTTGGAATTTTAACAGGCAGCTATCTGAAATCCATTTTGTCTTCCTTCCCTGGAGGAGCTTGGAGACCTGGTGGGAGGTTCTAATAGTAAGGGAGACTTCCGTCGTGAATTTAGTGGCCTCTGGTAAGAGTAAAGATATGGCTGCTATTGCCCTCAAACAGGCAGGCCATCCTGCAGCCGGGGGTCCAATTTCTTTGATAAATTGGCCACTGGTTGTAACTGTGGCCCCAAAAGCCTTGTTACCCTCTCCCCCAAGTTATTCCCTGTCTCTCATGATCATATAAAACTAAGTTCTCTGAGGGTGCTGTAGGTCCAGGGCCAGGGCTTGGAGTAAAGCCTTTTTAATGCCTAAACAGCCTGTTTTTGTTCAAGGCCCCATATTAGAGATTCCTTATCAGCTTGAGTCTCAGTTTTTTGGAGTAGGTGAGGAGGATAGAATAGGCATCTCCAGAATCAAGAAGAAAATTTACCAGCCCACCTGTCACCAGGAGGGTCACCCTTGGCTCCAGTCTGGTGATCGTTATCTGCCAGGGAGCTGGCAGGAGCAGGCTCCTTCATTGAGGTACCATGATCTGGTCTGGGGACCAACTCCCCTTCTGGGATGATCCCATAGGACAAAGTGTGGTCCAGTGACCAGTTTGATGTCACCAATGATAAAGGGCCTTGGGCTATGTGTCCCTGTTGGGGCAGTCATTAGCCCAATGCTCTTCCTAGCTGCAGATGTGACACTGGAGATCCCTTCCTTTGGTGGGTGCTTTGGCTGTTGGTTCAAATGTGGGTGCCAATGATGTCAGTAAATGGGCACGTCTAGCCTCCTTCCTCCGCTCTGTCTTCCAAGCCTGAGACTCGAGCTCAGAAGTTCTGTTATAGAAAACAGAATTAGTGGCATCCACCACGTTCTCCAGGGAGGTGGTTAGGGTCCTGGACAAGCTTATGGAGATTTTTCCTAATATCTGGTGCTGCTTGGGTCAAGAATTTGTCTTTTAATATCACTCATCCTTCATAGGAGTTAAGATCAAGAGTGATGTGTCTCTCTATTGCCTCCCAGAGCTGATCTAGGAAGGCCTTCCTAGGGACCCTGGGTTATGGAGGAGACCTTGGGATAATTGACTGCCTTTTGCATGGGGGCCTTAAGGCTAGCCTGGACACATAATAAAAAATGTTCTCTCTCACTTTTCTTCTGAGGAATTATTATCCCCCCTGGGTTAGTCATGGGCACCACCGTCTCATCCACTGGATATCTAGGATTTGAAAGGTGCAATCCTGTGGCAAATTTTCTTGCCTCTGTTAACACTCTGGATTTCTCAAAATTATTTAAAGTCTGGCTTAGAATAACTTGTACATCTTTCCAACCCAAGTCATAGGCTAGACACAAATGATCAAATGTCTCTACATACTTATCAAGGTGATTGGTGTAGCTTACCCAGAGTTATTTGTTTTAACTCTCCTAAACCAAGGGGTTTATGGACCAGGATTGGTCAGAACTTCCCTGCTGCTTCCACCAAGGGTAGGAGCCTAGTTGCCTTTTCCCCTGGTGGAGGTAGAGACAGCACCGCCTCCCCTTTTAGGGCCCCCTTTAGACCTCCCTGGGTAAGGGGGCAGCTCAGAATGGGTGGGAACCTGAGGAGGAGCTCTTAACACCATAATCTTACTTGGTTCTGAACACCCCTTGCAACACTGAGGGTTTTCCTGTAAATAGAAAAACCTGTACATACGGTGTTTTGGCCGATTTTCCTTCCCTTTTGCAAAGGAGGTCCAATTGTAAGATGGTCAGGTGATTTAGAGTCCCATGTGGCAGTCACTGTTCTCTGCTATCCAACTTGTACTGTGGCCAGGCGGTTATGCAGAAGATTAAATATTTCTTCTTCAGAGTGTCTGGATCAAACTGGTCCCAATTTGAGAGAATGCACCCCAGAGGGGTGTAAGGAGGAATTTTTGATCCCTGTGCACCCATCTAGAAAGTAAGGAGGGAAGTAAAACGTGGAGGTGGAAAGAAGAGACTTTCCCAGCTGGGGTCCGTTAGAGCTTGGTGTCCCCAGGTACCAACCTGGGCCATTTGGTCGAAGTACTGGTCCAGAAGTCTCCTTTCCAATTCACAGGAAGAAGGGCTGTGCATGACCCCTCAAACCTAAGAGCCTCTTGTTTTTTTAAGTACCAGGACAACAATATCTGTTGGTATAATGACCCAGTCGTTTATAACAGTACTAGCACCAGCGATTGGGTGACCAGCCACGATAAGGAAGTCTTAGAGCAAAAGAAGCAGCTTGAGGGTGAAGGAGAAAGTCCTGATAAAACTGGTGGGAGGACACATTGTTTAGCCCTAACGCAGGAAGGGGCCACGAGCACCCCATCAGATTGTAAAGAAAAGTACATTGTCAAAACCAACGCAAAGCCCAGAAGCACAAGAGTTACATTGCAGAGCCCTCTTCCCTAAAGTGAAACAAAATGGAAGACTTCCCTTCTACCACAAGGGATGTGTCCCCAAACTCCTTATCACACACCCGGGCTTAGCCAAGAATTCAACTAGTATATACAGGATTTCCTTATTCTTCCTTTGTAGTTGTCTGGCTGTATCATGGCTTTTTATTTATTTTTTTAACCAATCTTCATTGGTGGACATTTAAGTTGTTTTCATTATAAAAATACTCTTGTGATTAACCTTGTATAGACACCATTTTGCAAATATGCAAATATAGTTGTGGGATAGATCCCAGAAAGGAGCTACTGGGTCAAATGATACATATAAGTAATTGTGTTATGTGTCGTCAAATTGCTCCCCTTAGAGCATAAACTCATAAATAAGGTTATCCTATTTATACTCCTGATGTATGAAAGTGCTTATTTCTCCACAGCATTGCCAATTGAATGTTTCCAAATGTCTGCATTTTTGCCAATCTGATAAATGAAAAATACTACCCAGTGTAGTTTTGTTTTGCCTTTATCTTTTTATACAGAGTAGGTTTGAATATAGACATTTGAATCATTTGATTTTCCTTTTCTGTGAACTGACTGTTCTTATGGTTTACCTGTTTTTCTATCAGCTTGCTTTTATCTTCTTGATTTCTGGGAGTTTAAAAAATATAAGGGAGATTAGCCATTTGTCTATGATAAGATTCGAAACTTTTCTAAGTTTTTTAGTTGTCTTTCTACTTTTTACATGTGGGAGGAAAATACATGCATACACAGTATACACATACTTTTAAAATAATTTTATGTGCCTAAATTTGCCACTTATTTTGGGGAGGAGCTTCTGGATTTTGAGTCATACTTAGCAAAGCCTTCCCTTTTCCAAAGACATAAAGGAGTTTTCCTAGGTTATCTTCTAGTATGTACATGATTTCATCTTTTGTAGTGAAACCTTGAATCTATTGGCTTTAACGTGTAAGGTAGGAATCCAGCATAACTTTCCCCTAGAATTTACCCAAATCCATTCTTTAATGAGTCATCCTTTATCCGGTCTTGAGGTGCCACTTTTGCTGTTTTAACTTATGTTAAATTCCCTTAAGTATCTGGGTCCATTTCTATTAGTCCCACTGGTATATCTATTTATTCATGTTCTGATATCATATCTTCCACTTTGAGGCTTTTAAATATATTTTAATATTTGGTAAGACTAGTCCTCCCTCATACCCTTCCCTTTCATTGGTTTCCTGACTATCATTGTTTATTTTTTCCAAATGAACTTTAGAAATATTTCAAAAATCACTCAAAAAACAAACAAAAACCAAAAACTTGATGGTGCTTTATTAGGATTCTGATAAATTTATAAGTTAACTTACGAAGAATGACAACTTTGTGACACTAAGTCTTCATGTTAATGAACATGATATAGTCTTTTATATTCTAGCTGAGAATCTTACTTCTCTCATTTCCAAGCTCTTGAGATATTTCATTATAGTTCCCAAACAGTAAAAACATTAACTGATTATTGAGCATGTTAAAATATAATATTCAAAAGGGCTAAATTGCCGTAGTCCCTGCTCCCAGAAAGCTGAGGCAGGAGGATTGCTTGAGCCCAGGAGTTTGAGGCTGCTGTGAGCTAGGACTGTGACACTGCTCTCCAGCCTGGGCAACAGAACGAGACCTCATTTCTACAAACAATTAAACAAACAAACAATCAAACAAAAACCCCAAGGCTAAATCATGACTTTCATGATATGAACACATGTCAAAGATTTTATTCATCTCATAAGTAAGGAAGGAACCAGTAAGATGTTACATTTATCCAAAGAGCTTTGAGAAGCTAGATACCGCAGGAAATTTAATGAATTGCTGGGTTAGATACAAAATTAGTTAATGTCCAAATGGCCAAAGGGACCGTAAGTCTTTGTAATCATCTGTTCTACTGGACAGAAATTATTTGCATATTTACTGAACAAAACACCTACTTATTAACCTCTGCCCCTGCAGAATTAGAAAATAACCCATGCAATAATAAAGTCAAGTGCAGACTTGCACTGAAATAATACCCATTTCTTCTGCTTACTTCCAAGTTTTAGAATTTTTTTCCTAACAAACATATCATTAAATAAAATTGTTGGCATTTTAAATTTCATATGTTAGATTTATTATTATTATTTTGCAGTCAGAATGAGTAGTCCCTTCTCTTTGATGATTCATTTTTCTTATAATGAAACCCTAGTGATACTTGAACAAAGAAATTAAGAAACGCATTGCATTCATTCAACAAATATTTATTGTGTTTAGCACTGTTATAGGTTCTTAGGATGCAGCTTTATGGGCCTTACAGTCTGTCTGGGTGAGACAGACAATAAACAATAAATGTAATAATAAAGTATATAATGTATAGGAGGTGATAAAAGGGAAAACAGAGCAAAGGACATCAGGAGTACGAGGAGAAGTGTTGTGAGTTGCAATTTTAAACAGAGTGGTTCGGGGAGTCTTCATTGAGACAGTGACATTTGAGCCAAGGCTTAAAGGAGAGGAGGGAGCCGGCGTCATAGAGATATCTGAGACTAGAGAGTTTTTGGCAGAAGTCATGGCAGTGCCAAACCCTTAATGAGGGAAATTGCCAGGCCTGTTTGAAGAACAGCAAAGAGACCAATGTGACTGGAGTAGAGTGAGGCTGAGAGGTTCGAGGCTAGCATGTAGAATCTTGTAGCCCATGTTAGAACTTTGCATTTTATTTAGAGTGAAATGAGAAGAAGATGAGTGACGTGATCTGACATATTTGAAAGGATCCCTTTGACTGTTGTGGAAAATAGACTTGAGTGGGTGGTCAAAAGTGGAAATAGGAAAGCCAGTTGAAAGGCTACTGAAATAATCTGGGAAAGAGATTTTAGTGGCTTGGATCAGGGAAGCAATAGTAGAGGAGGT
Source organism: Lepilemur ruficaudatus (assembly GCA_963574885.1). Taxonomy (NCBI): domain Eukaryota; kingdom Metazoa; phylum Chordata; class Mammalia; order Primates; family Lepilemuridae; genus Lepilemur; species Lepilemur ruficaudatus. Next base: position 26,751 of record CAUYRT010029904.1, read on the forward strand.
AAGAAAAGGTTGGATCCTGGATATCTTTTGAGGTTAGACTAATATGATTTGCTAGTAAATGGGATATGTTAGATGATAGAAAGGAGTAAAAATTCGCGGATTTTTGGTTTGAACCACTGGAAGGATATAATTGCTAAGATAGGGAGATCTGTCGGGGGGACAGATTTGGTGGGATAAAATCAGGAGCTCAGCTTTAGAGCTGTTGACCTGGAGATGACTAGTAGACTTCCAAATGGTGATTTCAGGGGGGCAACGGATATGTGAATCCTAAGTTCGGCAGTGAGGGCTGTGTTGAAGATGTCAATTTGAGAGCCATTGGACCACATCTGGGATTTGAAGCCAAGAGACTGGATGAAAACCTGTGCTGAGATAGAACCAAAGATTGGGCCTTGGAGCACTCCAGTATTAAAGAGGTCATTTCTTTATATGACCAAGCAACCTGTATTTGATTAGTCTCAACTGAGGTTTGATCTCCACCTCAATAACAAAGCAAAGCAGAGATTTTTGTACCACCCATTGTTGACTAAAAGTTAAGCCAAGCATATGCTGAATCAAATCCTCCTATAATTTCAAAAAGTAAAATTGTAAGTAAATGATTAATAAAAAAATTCTTTGAAAATAAATAATATTTTGGAATTTGATAATAGCTAAAGAAGTTAATATCTCTTACAGAGAAATATATGTTCTGTGCTTAGTTTCATTTCACATCATATTAAACATTTTAGGCTCATCGGTGAAATATATTGGATGTGTATTATGTACCTTGACCTTTAGAACTCATTGTCTAAACGTTACACAGGTTCATAGATGCAATTACAGCATTATACTGTCTCTGATATTTGATAGGCTTTGCAAAAAGAGCTGGTAGTTAACAAAACCTCTATTATTTGTACCATATAATTATACTGAAGGCATGGGCTGTCCTTTTTGGTGGGAGAAAGGGGGAGTGTGTGTGGTCTATATACAACTCTGATTTGGGCATGTTAAGCGGTGTTTGAAGGAGAGCCAAGCAAGTTCTTGAGAGAGTAGGCAGCCCTTGAAAACGGCTTAACAATGAACATGGGAATCTTGCTTATCCTAATGTTCTCTGAAGCTCATCAATACATGACATGGCAGCTTTGAAGGCCTCCTTGCTCTCCTGTGGCTTGGTTTAGGGTTTCCAGATCACAGTTTTACTTGCTTCTTCTGCTTAGGATTATGCCTTTAAACAATTAAAATTGTCTTCTGCTATCAACTGAAAACTTTGTATACAAGTAACATTTTTTATCATTGAGATTATAGCAACGTGGTAAAGACAAATAAATCATAGGGATAAAAATGGAAGTAAAGGCGTTGTTGCTCATGTAATTACTCTGGAGTCACAATTATAAATTTTATCCTATCAAAATTCACAGTGAAGACAGTAGTCAACTAATACACAGCCACATCCGTTCCAAGCAGATACTGAATAAATTTAAGGGATAATTTCCTCACTGATTTGAAGATTATAAGCTTAATTTCTATGGCTACTATCCATGCCTTTACCCTGTGTTATGGACTTAATTGTATGTTCTCCATATTGATATGTTCAAACCCTATCCCCCAATAGTTAGAGATGGAGCCAATAAGGAGGTTACAAAGGTTAAATGAGGTCATAAGAGCGAGGCCCTTATTCCATAGGACTGGTGTTCATTAGAAGACGAGGAAGAGACACCAGAGAGGTCTCACTCTCTCTCCACAGAGAAGAAGACAAATGATGACACAATGAGAAGGTGGCCTCCCACAAGCCAGGAAGAGAAGCCTAACCAGAAACCAACCCTGATGGCACCTTGATCTTGAACTAGAGCCACTAGAACTGTGAGAAAAAGAATTTCTGTTGTTTAAGCCACCCAGTCTGTGGTATCTTGTTATGGTGGCCTGAGCAGACTAATACACCTGCGTTATTTTTCTTTGTAACACTTATTACTACATGACTTGTGAGTTTATACATATATAGAGAATGTGAGTTGGGACTTTTTGGTTGTTGCTGTGTTACTGCCTGGCATGTAGTAGGCTTACAATAAATATTTCTTGAATGAATGAATTATATGGGCTTGCCTAGGGACAAGATATCAAAAAAAGAGAAACAAAACCTGCATTTCTTAGCGTATGGTAACTGTGACCCACATAATTACATTTACCATATAATTGATCTAGCTATTTCATCTCTTCTCCTTTCCTCTTCTAATCTCATTCCCCTCATCAGATTGTGTGGTCTTTGAGGGCAAGTACCTGTCTTTATCTGGGCTTCTCTGGAAGTAAGTCCTGAGACAAGGATTCTAGATGCAGGGAATACCTACCTGTAAAGCAGTAGGGAAAGTGGTTAGGGGAAGGGGAGACAGCCAATAATGGATGTGGTGTTAAGCTGGCTACCACTGTGGGCAACTGGAGCTTAATCCTGTGGTGAAACCCTGGGAAGAGCAAAAAAATGTGTGCAAATGATCCTAAGGGGTGAGGGACCTGAGGTATTCACCAACTCCTGAGAGTCACTGGTCTGCCACAGTTCCAGAAAGTCCTTGGGGACAGAGATGCTGATACTGGCAGCTGGTAGCCTGCTGCTGAAATGGGAGTATCCCAGGAACACAGATAGAGCTGGCAGGGTCTGCTACAGCCCACGTCCCTCCTCCACCTGTCTGCATAGCTTAGCAATGAAATGCCAGGTCACTCCTGCCGGTAAGCTCTCTTACTCATCTGTTTGTAGAAAGATGGAGCTTTGTCATTAAAGACCAAAGACAGCAGACCTAAAAATTCACAAAACTACTTCATCTTATATTTTTATCCACAAAAGCAAAATGTATCCCAATTATCTGCAAATATCCAAGGGCTGGATTGGGTGTGCTGATCTCTACGTTAATGGTGATGGGATCAAACTTCTGGGCTGCATGGCCCTGGTTTGACCTCCCATTTAGGCACTGGTGTTTTCTTAAGCTCAGTACTGGCATTGTTTCAACACTGTATGTTATTCAATATGAGGTTTTACAAAAAACTCCACCTCCTTTTATTTATTTTTTTCTTGGCTGAAGCTTTTAAAAAATGTTAATCTATAGATCCTCCTCCTCCATAATTACATTTGCCATAGGAGTAGGAGCCAAACAATTAAATTCCCCATAGGTGTTGGGTGTAATAATTCCTCATGAATCAGAAGATTAAGCATGGCAACAACAAATGGAACAAGATGGCCTAAGCTCTGTTTTTCCTGCAGAACAGCAAATAGTTGCAAATCAAAAAGCAGTTCTCCTTAATTACCACCGTATGAGGCAGTGGGCTAAAAGCAGGCTCATTTGGTAATGTTTTCTGTGTGGCTACGGTATGTACACACAGCGCAGGCCTTTATGCGCTGTCTAATAGACAATATTATATACTAGGCCATTGCCGACATTCATTTTATGTGGAGATACAACTGGTACGCCCAGGACACTGGCCTCCAAGCTGTGTGTGTGCTCAACTAAAGGAACAGTTTTGCTTGCTCAAGCCAGGCAAGACTATTTATACTTAAACACATTCTTCACGACTTATAACATGCCGTGCTAGGTGACAGTTCGTGAGCAGGACAGGCTGCAATCATGGGCTGCGATCTCAGGGAGTCCTGCAAGCTGTAGCTTGTAGCGAGCTTCACCAAGTTGACACATTTTTCTCTCTCTCTTTACCCTGGAATCAGCTACCCTGCTGATCTCGAGGCCTTTGGGGACATGTACTCTCATAGCAGGAATCAAAGAACTGGTATAAGAAAAGGAATAGCAGAGCCATCGTGTTTTATCCCTTCTCTTCGCTCTCCAAATTAGACCTGCTTGTTTATTGAAATTGGTCAAACAGTTTAATTAGCATTCTATGTTTGTTATTTCTTTAATCAAGGTTTCAAACAGAACAAGGCAACAAGCCAGGCCAGTAATGAGTCTCCTTCACCTACTCTTAAGTTAAATACTTTCCCAGGGATGTCTCACGGCTGATGTACTTTCACTTATCATCAGGGTTATTGGGCACTGCTCATAAATGCATACTAATTGGCAGTAGGCGATGTATGTGTTTATGTAAATTTATAGTTATATATAGGTACCCATAAAACATGTGTTCAAGTGAGAAGAGTTGAGTTTTCCTGACGGAATTTGTGAGACTGTGAGGGCCATCTATGAGGAAAAGTGATTCACAAGATCTGCTGACTCATGTTTGGAAACCCATAAATTAACCTTCCTGCTTTTATAAAGTTCACCTAAGACATAATAAGCAAGATTTTTTTTTTAATAAAAAGAATTCTCTGAAAAAGTGCTTAAGCATCTAATTACTTGGGTTCCCATAACAAGCTGAGGTATTTAAAAGAAATGTTGAGGGTCAGGCAAATGGTTTTCATTTTGTTTCATCCAAAATACTGCTCTACTTTTAGCTGCGAATGTAGATAACTCAGGCAGTGTTAAAGAAATTATGCAAATTCTAATTGCAAACAGTTTTCCTTTTAGCTTTTTTACATTTAGACTAACTGTAGTAATTATTTGAAAACCTTTTCAAATCCCACACTTAATAAAAGAAAATTTTATGCAAACAATGAAAGAGAATTTCAAAGCAGTAAGCGAGGGTGGTGCTGGTTTGCCTTCAGAGGCTAGTCAAGCTAGAGAAAAGTTTATTTCTAATCTCCATACTTTTAGTATCATGATCTACTGAGGTCTTGGCATCTCTACAAAGAATAGCAAAGGGAGCGAAGATTCGTTCCTACCCATGTACTTGAGGTACAGGCTGTGAAGGAGGCTCAGTGGCCACAGTGAGTGGCTTATGTGGCCATTTTGCCAGCTTTGTAAGTGTGCCAGGCACAATAGAATAGTGGTTAAGAAGGATTACAGAAACTAGAGTCAGATTTCTTGCAACCGTGTCCTATCTTTGCACCTTGCTGGCTGTGTGACCTCACCTCTCTAAACCTCAGTTTCCTCATCTGCACAATGAAGATAGTATTGGTGCCTACCTCACATGATTGTTGGGAGTATTTGGTGTGTTAATACATATGAAGCGAAGCCCTTATAGACAGTGCCTGGCATAAAGCAAGGGCTACGTGCTCATTATTTTTACAAGGGCTAGTACTTTTAAGATGTGAACTAATGAATGTATTTAAACATATATCTGGTTGGAGCTACTTTCTGGGAGTAGTATCTGTGACTAGTGCGATGATCTGTTAAGTGAAAGTCTGGGTGTTTGAATTCACCTGGGTGTAATCTGGTGGAATTTGGAGCCATGTAGATCTGGGCGGGAAAACAATTCTCTTTCACTCATGGGCTGTGTGAGCATGGGACAGGTTACTGAAACTCTGAAAACCTCTATTGTCTTTGTCTGTAAAATGAAGATAATAATACGGTCTGCTTCAGAGATTCATATGAGGATTCAGTAATCTTGTAAGGATTAAATGAGATTAAGCATAAAAAGCATTCAGCATGGAGTAAGCACCAGATAGTGGAGAACAGGATTTCTCAACTTGGCACTATTGACATTTTGGGTCAGATAATTTTTTGTTGTGGGGGTTGCCCTGTGCATGGTAGGATGCTTAGTAACATCCCTGGCCTCTGTCCACTAGATGCCAGTAGCGTCATCCACTCCCCTGGCCACCTCCCCCACCAGTTGTTACCACCAAAATTATCTCCAAACATTGCCAGATGTCTTCTGGGGGCAGGGCAGGGTATATACACATATGATTTTCCTCTTTGACAAAGCTAGCCTGTTGTCAATGAGAAGAGGAAAAGAGAGGAGTGAAGTTAAAGGAAGCCATTATTTTTTATTTTGCCCTAAATTCTGAGGACTCTTGAGAGGTCTGCAGTTACGGGGTTCAGAGATGCTTCATTGCTTCGGAGCTCCTTCCACTAAACTCTCTTACTAACTGATGGAAGCCTCCTGGACCTCCTGGACCCCTCTCCCTTGGTCCCAGAGAGCATCCCCTGTTAGAGGAAGGCCTATAAAATAAGACCTGTGTCTTTTGTCTCAACTGACAAAGCAAATTGCAGGAGTGAAATCCTTAACCCCAGTCTTAAATCTTGGAAACAGGTAAGGAAATCAGGGCTGTGCCCTAAATTTGCAGCCTGATTTTATTTGGTCTTGCTTGCTCTTACTAATACTGCCGTTTTCCAGGTAGTAATTTATATCCCACTGGGCCTTTGTGGTTGTTCTAATTGAAACAAAGATGGAATGACTTAAGGATTGAAATGGCAGAAAACAGAGTATAATGGTTTTATTCATATATTCAACTGATATTCATCAAGAGTTTACCATGTGCCAGGCACTGTTTGCGAGGTCTGGGATACATCCTGGGACAAAACAGGTAAAACTCCCCTCCATCCTAGAAATGAGCTGATCAGCTGTTTAGAGTAGTAACAGCGCAACTGTACAAGGATGTGCCTAGGGGCTAAGACTGATTCCAAACTCTGTTAATTCCTTTTTCCTCTTTCACATCCATTCTTCTGCCAATTTTCTTTCTCCTCCAGACTTCCTGACCTTAATTTGCTGTACCATGGAACAGAAATGCAGTAGGTGAGTGGAATGTAGCTTTTTGTATGTAATGCCTTTCTGTCAGTTGCAGGCTCTCAAAATGAAAGAGTCATTCTATCTTGATCAAAAGAGATGTTTGGTCCTGGGTTAAGAGCCTGGTCATTATGCCGTAGGCTCCAGGGTGTTTGAATCTCTGTGATTCTTACTGTCACAGTTTTGAGAATTACAAATACTGGTGAACCCTCTCCCGTTCCCATCTTTGTTACACATGATGTATGGGTGAGCCACCCCTTTGATTGTTTGCCACCCAAACTTTCTCTGCTATAGCTCTACTCTACCGCTACAAAAAAAATTTTGACACAATAAAATGCAACTCCAGTTAACGGGCCAAGCTCCGGGGCTAGGGTTATAGAGAAGTTGGCACATTGGTCTCCAAAGAATAGCACATATTCTTGTGGAGAAAGGTCCATTATTTTGGATCAAAAGCTTGTCTACCCTTTGTAGGAGGGGTGTTGAATATAAGTTGGAACTGGATTAAAAAGGAAAAAGGTAATTATGAAACAGGACTTGATGCCATCACTAGACTTCCTGCTTGTGAGAACAATTTCTGAGGGTTCTTCATTGGTGGCCAAGCAAATACAGGCTGCATTTCAAAAGAAACTTAAGGTAGGAGGCATATCTGGACCCCTAATTTAGGGGTGGGAAGAAATTAGAGACTAATAGGTGTTTGATTTTATGTTGCTTTCTAGCTTCTGGGATTTTTACATTGGCATTTATTTTATGACAATATTTACCTACCACAGTGTGTAACCTACTATGGATAGAAATGTTCCTTTTTCAACTCATATAAAATGCTGAATTATAATAAAAGGCACCAATGAAGTTTTTTATTCTACATTTTCCCCCAACATACTAAACACGGTTCCCACCATCACAAGGTCTACTAGCTGACTTGGAAAGACTTGTAAGTAATGTTGAGTACATAGATTTATAGTTCTGTATGTCAGTTTAAAAATATTATTTGATCTTGAAGTCTTAGCATCTAGTAATTAACCACGTATGGCCAAACAGTCATTGAACTTGGACCACAAACGTGCAACACTTGGGATTATTTCCTGCAAACTTTGATTAAGGGAAAACGAGTTTAGACAGTTTGTAAAGGAGGGAAATGTGTATCTTTTCTTCTGAGCTTTTCTTTCTGTGACTCATCTAATGTTCCTTCTCTTGAATCATTAAGAAGTCAGGCTTTACTTAGCTCTTTGCAACAAAGCCAAGTGGTCCAGGTAGGGCTTACACAAGATGTTAGGCCATTGTGAGTAGAGAGGGTATAAAGGGTTGTGCCCCCTGTGGGGAAGGGGCAAGTCAGATTTTCAAGCTAAACAAATTTGCTGCAGTAATTACCCTTTATCATTAATGACAGGCAATTGCCATAGCAACTGGCTGCCACCTGTCTCTCACATTCCAGCTCTGCATGCTCTGAAACAAAATAAGAGCACACTGCCTCATCATTTGTGGAGCCACAAGTCTGAAGCAGGAATGAAACTCTATGTCGATATTAAGAATTTAGCTAGTGGCCTACGTGGTTCATAGTGAAGTATTAAATAAATTGATTTTTTAAAAATCAAATGAACAGTAACCTGGGATAGCGTAATGATTAAAGGCATGGATCTGGAGTTAGAGGAGACCAGTGTTTGAACCCAAGCTTCTCCACTTACTGGCTGAGTGACCCTGGACAAATGGCTTAACCCTCCTAAGCATCATAGGGTCAAACTCATAGGCTGTTGAAAGGATTAAGCTAGACAATGTTTGTTAAGCAATTAGCCCAAGGTGAGTGCTCCATCAGTGGCAGCTGAAGACGTTTCCTGCCTGGCAGCAAGGTGCACTGAGCACATGGCAAGGGCACAAGACATGGTTCTTGTTAGCTTAGTGAATTAGATAACTAGTGACCACTACTCAGCGGGTGCAGGTCTCCAAGTTGCATGTGCTACAAGATCTCTCTCCACTTTACTTTGTGTATATGTAGGTATATGCACAGAAGCACATAGACATAGCATTGAGTGATATAATTTTGATCTTTTCTACATTTTAGAAATGTATTCTCAATACCAAAGAGTTCAGCAGGTCATTTACTCTTTCTAATGATGCTCTATATAGACAAATCTCAGTGGCTGCTGAAATTGGTTTTCCTTTTGAATCTCCTTGATTATGTCTCAAACCTCTTTAGCACTCCTCTTACCTCCTGAGTCTTGGCACCGTGCTAAGGCCAATTAGAGATGTTAACCACTCTGTACCTACAGTAGAGGTATTTTTTTTTTTGGTCATCAGGGTGGTGAGAACATATGAAATTTTTTTTTCCTTTGGGTTATATGCCAAAGAAAATTTTCAATAACCAAAATAGTCTTAAAAGGCATGCATACCCCTGTCCCTACTATTTATTGTATAATGGCAAAATAGGATTTGTCCAATCCTAAACATATTTCAGCACACAATCTAGAAAGCACATTTTCCCCTTATCTTATAATTTTCTGAATGCTGTTCTAGACATCAGTCACCTAAACTAGACTGAGGGTTGTCCCCGGCACCTCCCTCTCCGTCACTAGCACGTTTGAACCGTGCCATTTGTCGACCAGCCATCGGATCTCTGGTTTTCTGTTTGAACTCGTTGCTTTTTCTCAGTTCAGGCTTCCCCGTCTCCCTCCCGAATTGCTGCAACAGCCCACTAGCTGGTTTCTTGCTCTGCTATTCATTTCCCACACTTCAGTCAGCACGATTTTATAAAATGCTAATGTAATCATGTTACTGTCCTTAAAAAAGAACTTTTAGTGGGTTTTCATAACCTCCATGATAAAGATCTTTAGCCATCTGCTTTTGCTCACTTCTCCCATCACATCTCCTGTTGTTACGCATTTTCCCAGGGATACCAACCTACACCAAGCCATTCTGTGTTGCTTGCTTTTGCCCAGGCTTTCTTCTGTGTCAAACACCCTTCATTCTTGCTCATGCTTCAAAGCCCTGCACAGCTGTTACCTCCTGTTTGTGGATTTTCCACTTACCTTTCCTCCAAGGATAATTCCCTCCTGTGTTACAGTTCTATGCATTGATCACAATTCTATTGTTTTTAAAAATATTTCTTTCTTCCCTAGTAGACTACTTTTGTCTTCCAGTAAGGTCTGGATCTCACTCATATCTGATGGCTTTATGGTCTGGTAACATAGTAAGTCCTTAAAGGTTTGTTGATATAAAACACACATTTAACATTCCCGTGAATAGCATGTTCTCCTTTAAGCTGTGCTAATGAAAGAACTTTTTTAGAACCACATTTTTACATCATTCCTGACTGACATATAGGATTCACAAAATTATAGGCTTATAATATCCTACTCTGAAAATTAAGTAATATTATAGTTTTCTGCTTCTCATTAGTAAGATTATTTTTATATCTGATAATATACAAAAATGCTCACATAATGTTCAAAAAATCAGGATATAAAATTATATACTTAGAATATCCAAATTTAGTAAATAACAACATCAACAAAAATATATTAAGCCTGGAAGAAAAGACATACAATATCAATGATGTTTATTTGTGAGTGGAAGGGTCATGGATAATTTTGTTTTTTTGTATGTTTTTGCATATTCCAAATTCTTTACAAAGATCATGTATTTTATAATCAGGACAAATTTTTTCATAGTAATTGACATGGATGTTAAATTGTTTTTCTTCAGAAGGGTTACCCAAAGTCACTCACTCTTGTTACTTGGGAAAGAAGGTAGGGAAATGCCTTCTTTGATTGTTTATCCATCTTCTTAGTCTTAAACAATTCCCTTTTGCTATAGGATTTAAACTTAACTCAGGATGGTAGGCTGCAAATCACTATTTCCACTAGATGTCACCAAACTACTGAAAATAGTAGCTTAAATGCTCTGCACACAAAGTTTTTAAAAAACATTTAAACCCCATTATTCAGTATTCCTTGGTATCACACAAAGCATTCAAAATTTGCAGAATTAGTAAGAAAATGCATATTATATAAGATTCTGGCCCCTTATATAACAAATGAGGACTTATATAGAGCCTTTGGCTTTATGTAATCTATATTTCATTAGCTTCTTAATATAAAAATAGATATTGGGGCCCTATTTAAAATTTTAAAAAATTATTTCTAGGTGATTTTCAGCTCTCTTTTTATATAATAGAGAGAACAAAAGAAGGTCAGAATCCTGAAGCACCTTTCTGAAGAGTATTTTTAACTCAATATAGCTTCCATCACTGAATGTCTAGCTTCTTGGTTAATGAATATAAATATTTTACAGTATTGGAATGATTTTCCGGACATTTTAATTTATTATAATAATGATGTTTATAGTTCATTTTATACTTCAGAATGCAAAACAAATAACTTTTCCTGAGGAATGAAATAAACCATCTCTTCTCTAACCTAACAAAGGGCAGCTAAGATATTCATGTTTCTTTAAATGTACGAACCTATTTACTGTGTAGGTTCAAAATGGGTCTTTTTTCTGATTGGCTCAGTTAGCAACTAAAGTGAGGGGTTGGAAGGAGCTTGTTTCCAATCATTTTGGCTTGGGAAGGAAAATGATTGGCCAGTGAAAAGACATTTAAATTAGGCAGTGGGCTCTTAGAAAGAAATCTGTGTACTGTCTCCTACATTATTGCTCTCTACTGTGGTATTTGGTTTTTTAAGATGTGATACATTATTTTTCTTAAGCTTCATCACGGGACAAACAAGGCATAATACAACAGTGTGTAAACAGAAATCTCACTAAATTTCTCAGATTATTTCTTTTTCTAAAATATTTTTTCCATTGTTACCCTTTCAATATAGTGCATGCTAATTCTTGCTCACAGTGTGAAGGATTTCTGACTATCGGCTAATTTTTAATTTCCTCTGTCTCTTTTAATGGCTAATGTACCATCTTCTGAGAGTGAAAACTCAAAAATAACAAAGAGAGCATTACTGATGATAACCATGAGTTTACTTATGGGAAAATAGCCACTCATTTTATAAAAGCTAGAAACCAAACCAAATCAACAACCTTTCATCATCATCATCCACGTATCTTGGCAATTTCTGAAACATTTTTAAAGAGGTGAAGATAAATGACATTGATCATCACATTTCAAAGGTTATTAACCCAAAGTAAATAAATCTGCATTTCATCAGGGATCTTCCACAAACTAGAGAATATTAGGGTCAGCATAACAAATTTCATCTCACATTGCTCTGTGTAAAAACTATGAATTATAAGCACTATGGATATAAATATCATGGAAGGCAGAATAACCTCAGTAATATGAGATTTTAGTTTTTGTAAGTATTCATCAGTTATTACCTGAAACTTTATGGTTTGTGCCCTAAACTCTGTTTCACTGATTACACATGTACAGTTTCATCATGAAAAGAAGTCAGATCTGTGTTAGATCCTCTTGCAATATTGCAGTATGTAATTGCAATTTAGTTCTGCTGCCCTAAGCATAACCTTAAAATTTCTTTACGTGTACCTTTCATGTGAAATATTCATCTGAGTCACTCAGATAGGGTGACAAGCTTCAACTGTAAGGTGGAGAAGCCATTTTTGGATGTCCTTCTCCAGATATCCAGATTTGCTTCTCTGTAAAAGATGAGTAGCCTCCATCAGCTACATAGAAGGCCTGATAAGCTCACCCCCTTGACACACTTTAAAAATGCTATTATTCAATGCCTTTCTTTTCTGTGGCCACCAAAACTCCTCTATTTTAGCTCCCAAGCAAAGTGCATTAACTCTAATTATGTTGTTTTCATATTCACTGTCTCTTTGCTGCAACTGATTACTGCAACTGTAGGTGGAGACAGAATTTTTACTGGTACACTCTCATCCACGAAATTACTCTGGCTCCTCTGAGTCTAAGTCTGCAACTTTACATCTTTTGAAATGAAAGCTCATTTTAGGATGCGTTAATGTCTTTAAAGATCTTTGTAGTAATTTGCTGCAGTTCTTTAACTTCCTGTGTTTTGATGAATGCTCCAGGGCAAACCTGGTGGGAGGCGTAGTGTTTAGAAATGAAAGGTATCAGTATCCACACAATTTAGTAAAAAGAAGTCCGGCACTAAATTTCATATTATTGTTTGCTTTGAGAATCAGCCATGAAAATATGCTCAGCTCATTGTTGAAGGATATGGAAACACATTTCTCGCCGACGTGGCGTCATCTGTAGTGTGGATGGAGCCTTCATGCTGACAGATATTGCACGAATGGCTGTTGGAGCCAGTAGGCGCTCCTGATGATTAACTATAAAAATGCTTTTGACTCTGGTTGCTGACAGGAATGACAATGCTTTGGCCAGACTGGCCTCCTTCTGGACACCAAAGGATGTTCCAGTCTTGGTTTTACCATCTGGTTTCAATACAAGCCAGGAACGATGAAGAGAAGAGAGTCTTTTAAAGAGGCAGCAATAGACTAATTCTTCTGGTTGTGTAATCTTTCTTTGATAAATGAAAAAAATGTACTTAGGCCTAGAGAACAAAGCAACAGCTTCTGAATTTCTAATTTCTAGAATGGATAAAGGTGTTTTGAACATCCTGCTACGGCAAGGGGATCTGACTGTGTGAGTCACAAATGTGTTTTATGTGGAGGAGATGGTTAAATGTGTGAGCTTGTACTGTGGGAGCTGGTTTAGAGCCTGAAGGAAGACTGAACGTGTGTTTTATAGGAATCATTTCCTTCTAAGCAAACTTAAAATCAGCCTGCTGGTGCAAGAATACTTAACCCTGCAAATAGCAATAAAAGTAGCAGCAATAATATTTATTGATGCTTTATAATTTCCAAAAGGAAGTCAACTAGATTATTTCCTTTGATCCTCACAAAAATCTGCAAGGTAGGAGGAATAGATACTTTTATACCTTCAATTTACTTACAAGGAAACAAAATCAGAGACTAAATAATTTATCTAAGGTCACACAGCAAGTGGTAGGGGGTAGGGTGGGATGGGAGGAGTGGAGGAACTCTAACTCTGCTGACTTGTCCCCAAAGCCAGTGTATTTGTCGCTACCTCACGCTGCCTCATTTCCTCCCGGCAACATTCCCAGTTCAAGGAAAGTCCAGATGGATTCCATGACTATAACTTGAAGAATAAAATATATTCTTCACATTACTTGCCATAATTTTACATAGAATGCTTGTTAGACCTGACGCTCTAATGCCACGGACTATTTGTGTTACCAATAAAATGATGAGAACTTGAATTGTGTAGGTGGGCTGGTATAGGCTAGAATTGACTTGGATGGGAAAAAACGGAGAAAGGCTGGTGTGTTGGGGTTCAAAAGGGCTTATTTGTAGAGTAATGTTGTCCAAATAAGGCTTGGAACAAATCCCAACATTTCTTTTGCCTAATAGTTGCCTCTTATTCTTATCTGTCATAGCTTACATCTTTATATGTCCTTGCCTGTATGTAAACTAAATGGTACTGTCATAAAGAGGAGAGAATAATGATAAAGGTAAAGTTACCTGAGCAAAAATATTTTCTTCAATAAGACGTTTAGCTAATATCCAGACACTTTTCATTCTAGGTTAAAGGATTCCCTGATTGTTACTATAAAAGTAAAGCAGAGGCATAAAGAAAACACTGGAATCACAGCCAGATTGAGACTAAAATATACTGTCCTAATTTGTCAACCCCCACACAGACCCTTTTGGAATATTCTTTAAAAACTTAACTACCATAGGAGAGAAAAGTATCTTTCTCTTCATTCATCACAAGGTTCATGGCTGAGATCTCTATAATTAAAGATTAGCAACAGAAAAACATACACATTTATTTCTTATAAAGTTTATGCGACATGGGAAATGAAGGGTCAGAAATGGAGACTGAAAGAAACGGGCAAATCTGTGCATTTGTATGGGCAGTTGTGCAAAAGTATGTTTGGAGGACAAAAGGATATGACCTGATGGTAACAAACTGAGGGGAAGAAAGGCCTTTCCGTGTCTTCAGACATTTATTTCCTCTCAGTATAGTGAGGACTCTGGAATGAGGGTCTTGTGACATGCTTCAGAGGAAGGCCAGCTAGGTTTTATGGGCTGCTTCAGGGGAAAAGGGGTGGGGGGAATTCTAGTTTCTGTGTCCCACTTCAGGGGAGGGGGACAGGAGAAGGTGAGAGAGATCTTCCTGCTTCTACTGTTTTCTCAAATACCAAAGATTCATATTTTGGAGTAGCATATCCTGAAACCTGTTACCACAAAAAGAATCAAAGTTTTTCAAAGCTTGTTTGAGTGTTTTCAAGTATAGATTTACATGTATATATTGTAATATATTATACACACACACATATATATGTTTACATTTATATGTTTTCAAGTTGTAAAGCAAAGCAAAGCTGGGGTCAGCACTGAAGTGTTCTTTGAGCACAACTTGAATCAAAATGTAATTTTCTTTTAACTCAAGTCTGTTGTTTAAAATGGGCATTTTTATTTGCCAATGTTCAAGAAGTTGTATTAGAAGAAGGTCTCATTCCCCCAGAGGTCACAGGCAATAACTGGCTTCCTGTTTTTTTGGGTTTAGCCTCTGAACATCATGTTTTCAAGCAACCACTTGTAAGTCAAACAGAGTTGAGTGTCTTAAATAAAAAGAGCCATTTTAAGAGGTCCTTCTTAACTTGTTTGGAAGTTGATACAGAGCAACATCTACTCCTCCCTTGAGGAGCAGGGAGAGAGAATGTGGACACTTGTCTTACAGCTGGATCACCTGAATAGACCCTGGAGACCTGCCAGGTGACAGATAGCAAAGCCTGGTCTCCCTCACATCCGCATTTCTCTAACCAGATTAGGGAACTCAGCTAATCCCTTCTTGTGGCTAATATTCTGTAGGGTCTGATTTCTTAATCCCTGGCACTTGGTTAACAGCTGGGCTCCTCGGGCTCCTTTCTTACTATGAAATCTTAGCTCTAACCACATCCACCGCTCCATGGTTTCCAGACTATGCCACAGTTATTTCTGTTCTGATAACTTGGTGAGTCTGTTCTGCTGTCTTGTAACACTCTCTGCCTTCTCTTCTCCCGGTATTCAAATCCTTCCTATCTTCCAGAGAATAGGTCTTGCTATCAACCAGGCCTTGGTTGGAGTCCCACCTATATTGTTTACCAACTGTGACCTTGAGAAAAATATTAACACGTACCCTCTATAAATTGGTAAATGGGGATAACAATACTTAAATTGAATTTTTTTCTTTGTTCTTTTTTTTTTTCAGAGAGAGTCTCACTCTGTCACCCAAGCTAGAGTGCAGTGGCATCATAATAGCTCACTGCAACCTCAAACTCCTGGGCTCAAGCAATCCTCCTACCTCAGCCTCCCGAGTAGCTAGGACTGTAGGCACTTGCCACCGTGCTCAGCTAATTTTTCTATTTTTTTTCTCACCCTTGCTCAGGCTGGTCTTGAACTCCTGGCCTCAGGCATTCCTGATGTCTCCCAAAGTACTAGGATTACAGGCATGAGCCACAGTGCCCAGCCTAACTATTGAATTGTTTTAAAGATTGAATAAAAATAATTCTTATTAATTGTTTAGTATAATAATTGATATATAGCAAATAATGTGTAAATGTTTTTATTTCAGAGTCAAGATTAAACCCTGACCACTCCTTGAGGCCTTCCCTTCAGGCTTGTAGATTCCTTCTTTCTCTGAATTCTACAATACTGGTGTGTGATCTAGCAAATAATTTTTAATAAATTAAATTTTAATAAACTACTTAATAAGTTTTAATAAAAATTTCAATGTTCTCCATATTATATATGTATTGGTTTTCTTTTTCTGATTATTATAAATTTATTGAGGTAATGAATCATGATTTATACTTTCATTGTATACTCCATAACAAATATATTGGTGTATAATCATGTTTTCAACAAATTCTTGTTGGCTATGTATAAAGTAAGACGTGGGAATATGTGAACTAGCAGTCCTACTCAGAGACAGAGAGATAAGCACTGGCGGAAAGGATGGGGGGAGGGTAGAGAGGAAAAGAGAAGGAAAATGACCACCTGTACCATGTAACAGGCACTCTGCTAAGTCATCTAATGTAATCCTCCCAACAACTCTACCCTATTTTATATAAGAAGAGAAAAGTAATGTATGATAGCACCCGTTTTCTCATCTGAGGCTCAGGGTATTTGGGTTTTTGGAAACCATTCTGAGAAAGCTGAATATAGATGTACCAAGAAGTAAACAAGCCACAACTACATGAACTGGCAATCAAGCTTAAGAATATCTCTGTCTTTTAGAATGTCAGAATATCATTTGTCTTTTAGTTCTCCCATCCAAGTTTGAGGTTGCAGTGAGCTATTATGATGCCATTGCACTCTAGCTTGGGTGACAGAGTGAGACTCTCTCTGAAAAAAAGCTTTGAGTTTTCCCTGAGGACTCTGAAGAAATTTCTGCGGGCCAACTTCTTCAAAGCTTTACCTGGGTCTTTTGATTTTGGGCTGCCTACTAAAGGACAGCAGGGGAGAGGGAAGCTGATTATCTCTGCCTTCCTGAGTCGTGATGCTGGTGTCCTCTATGGTGACCACTTCTCGCCCATCTGTGGACAATCTGGATCAAACCAAATGAGACCGAGTGGTAACACAGTTTCCATTTTCTGTCAAAATCAAGCAGACTATAAAAAAATTTCTTATAAAAAATCAAATAAGACAAAACTATAGAATCAATAAAATCCTAATTAATGATGTTCTTCATAAAAAAAAAAAATCAAGCAGACTAACTCGGTTGCTACCATATGTGAACAGATACCATGATAAAATTTGGCTGTGTGTGAACAGGTACCAGGATAAACTTTTCATCCTAATTTCATCTGTCACTCCCCCAAAGCAACAGAAAGCCTATCTAGATAAGCAACAATGCACCTTCTACTAATTATCAAATATTATGTATAGATTATAATGGTTTTGAGTTTGCTTTGATTGGTCATATTTTAAAAAAATGCATTTTAGATTTACAGGGCTGGCTGGAAAGAACTCAGAGTTCTGGTATTATGAGGCAAAGATTTTAGAGACAGTGCCTATCAAAATGGAGTACATGTACTGTCTGTATCAGAAATTGTGGTTGCTGGAAGTTAGTGAATAAAAATTCAGATTCCTGGGCCCCTATGGCAACTTCCTTAATCAGAATCTCTGCAAGTAAAACACAAGAGTCACATTTTAAAATAAGCTCCCCAGGTGAGAACTTTTGCCATTGACTGTAGCTCACTGGATTTTATTTATGACCCGTGACCTCCACAATGAGGGAGGAGTAGGGCCTTTGCTGAAACTCTGAAAAAAATGATGCTGTTTAATAAAATAGATGTGCTTATTTATGTTAGGAGGAAAGATACAGATATTCACTAAACAAACACTGGTTGAGCATATGTTATATCTTTAGCCCTATGGTAGGCAGAGGACAGAGATGAAATAAGACCTAAAATTCCTCTTAAGAACTTCTCAGGTTAGTTCTAGATACAAACCAGTGTACACATAATTACAATACAATGTGATATTGCTGTTGGGAATTGTGTATGTTGAGGGCAATTAGACAACATAAAGACCCCTAAAAATGTACATGGGCAAAGTAATTTCACTTCTGTGAATTTATCATAAGGAAATAAACATAGTTAATCAGCTTGTTAAGAGCCAAATAAATTTATTTACTACAATTTTACAAGTACTTTCTTATTGGAGTCTCACAAAAACGCCAGGAATTAGGTGAAACTATCTTCCTTTTACAGATGAAGAAACTAAATCTTTGAGATAAGTGATTGGTCCATGAGAACACCATTAGAAAGTGACAGTATTTGAACTTCAATCTGCTGGGCACCAAAGACTATATACTCTTAACTACTGAGCTTTACCCTCTAAAGCTGCGGTCTCCGACCCCCAGGCTTCGCACTGCACCATCTGCCGCATGCCAGGAACCGGGCTGCACAGCAGAAACAGAGCCACAGGTGAGCCAGCGAAGCCCCACCTGCACCCACAGCCGCTCCCCGTCGCTCGCAGCCCCGCCTGAGCCCCGTCCTCGCCAGATGAGTGGCTGCATCAGACCCTCATGGGGGCCCTAACCCCACGGCAAACCACACATGCGAGGGATCCAGATTGCCCCTGAGAATCCAACGCCTGATGATCTGAGGTGGAATAGAGGCAGTGATACACCACCGTCCCCCCCGCCCCGCCACCCCACATCCCCCCCCCCGGTGGAGAAACTGTATTCCATGAAATTGGTCCCTGGTGTCAAAAAGTTTTTGAAAAAGAAAAAAAAAAAAAAAAAGAAGGTTGGGGACCACTGTGGAGTACAGTTGTGAGGATAGTCGTTGCAGAGATGCTGTTTTAATGTAAAAGTGGGAAATCTCACAAATGTTCAGTATCAGAGCATTGGTTAAAAAAATTATGCTATAGCCATATTGTTGGGGTGGGTTTTGAGAGAGCTGTCCTGGTTCTTTGACTCCTTGCTTGGAAGAATTGCAAGCAGGGCTGGTGCAACGGAGTGATCACAGACACGCGGCAATTCCACACAAGTAGCCTTTATTGCAACGCGAAACTACAGTCTGGAGAGAGTGGAATGGGTCTGTCCCGACCAGTGGAGAAGATCCTGAGTGTAAAGACAGAGTATAGAAAGTATAGCACACTCTCAAAGTCAGTAGAGAACGGACTGCTCCAATAAGGAACAGCGTCATCCCAGGGTTAGGGTCTGTCCTTTATGCTAATCCCTAATAATATGTTAAGCTGGGGGTAGAATATTCATGTATTTTTGGGGAAGTGGGTGGAGATTCCTGGAATCATTCAAATACCCTCCCGTTTTCTGCCCTCATATGGCTGGCTCCGGAACCATCACGGGGCTAGGGGATGTGATTTTTACTATCCTAATGGTGAAAGGTTACCCGCAGACGGGGTCTCCATTCCTCTGCGCATGCCCTGGCAGAGGGCAGCCCCTAAACCTCTGTTTCCCGCTGTTGTGGTTTCTGCTCTTTATCCTAGTTGGTCCATGCCTCCTGCATACCCTCACCCCTACCTAACAATACAATGGGATAATATAGTCAAATATGAAAAATTATGCTAGAGATAAGTAGTATGTCCTAGCCAGGAATTTAAGCCAAGAGATGAGATATTTTCAAATGACCCGTTATATTTTATGTGGGTCTATTTTCATGTAGTCATATTAAGATAGAAATACAAAGGTGAAAAGCAGATTGTTTGGCCAGGGTTACAGGAAATCCTCCTGGTCCCCTGAAACATTGACCCTCTAGATCACTGGATTCCAACTGTCTCCATTGAAGCCCCTGCAATCCCATGGTTACAGAAGTAACTATAAATAAAGACCTGGGTTCCTGTCAATCTAACCTGACAGTGGAATCCCAATACTGACCGAGGGCCTCAGCAGTATGGCTCTGACTTTGAACCCCTGTTTGACTTAAGGACTAGGGCATCCCCAAAGTTCGGGATATCGTTTGTCGTTGTCACTTTGATGCTAGAGTGTGAGCTTTTTCTACAGACATGAGCTGATGGGGTGATGGGTTGTTGGGTCAGCATAAATCTTGCCTTACTGTACTTCATTTTGTACTTGATCTTAGCCAGAAGGCCGAGAGGCCATTGTACCTGATTTTGATATAAATGATAGGGAAAACTCCTTAAGTTCTCCGGTGAACCAGGAAGAAGACATTAACATTAAAAAACACAAAATATTGCACTTGTAAAACATAAAATTAAATGGACAGCTGAGTACTTTTCGCATATTCTCAATTTGCTGGAGTTTAACTGTTTGGAGTCTTCTATTTATTTATTTGTGTGTGTGTGTGTATGTCCATGGGCATAGTACAATCACCAATATTATGAGAGAGAAGCAATCAACAATCAGGAAATTTGTTTCAGGACTATGATATATATATATATTTAACAGCAAGGTTAAGTTATATTTTAAGTTCAGTTCATCTTTACCAAGGATGGACTTTATTCTATACATTTAGCCAAATTGCTTGCATGTTTAATTTCATGGCCCCAAACAGAAAGCATATATTGGTTTATGCTGAATTAGTCAGACTATTAAGTTAGCTAGGACATTTCAATTCTGTAACCATGCTAAATAATTGAAGTTTTATTATCCTAGCCAAATGTATTGCCCTACCCACAATCTGTTTTTAAGAAATAAAAGAAGGATATTAGGAATTTATGGCTCAGGTATTATCAGGACCTATTAATTCTACCAGATAATACCTCAGTCTTTTATTTTCCTTTGCCAGGGAAAAGTGTGTGTGTGTGTGTGTGTGTGTGTGTATGTGTATACATACATAGAATCACGCATCTTCTTGTTTTTCAAGAGGTAAATAAAGACATACAGAATTCTCTCTCTAATTGTAAATTGTAACAGCACTTAACTTTCTGTGACTTAAGATAAAGCACTTCATTATCCAAGTCACATTATCATTTGGAAAGAGTCAGCTGTATTTAAACTGTGCTCAACTGTGTTTAAAATGAAATACAACATATTTACATTTCCCCCACTAGTTTATTAAAAGTTTACACTCTAAAATTTTTAAATAGAAAGCGTTCCCCAGAACTAGGATTTGTATGTGTTCCTTTGACTTAGCTGCAAGTCAATCAGATCATGTTAAGGTGCACAATAAGGCCCTTTTTGAAGCCTGTTATTAAATATACATAAGAATAGACTTTTTTGTGTGCTCAGAAATGAAGAGAAAGAAAGTGTTCCATGTTTTTGAAGATTGAAATCCTTCAAAGCTTTTTTCATTTGCAAGAAAACAAAGGGCTATTGTAAATTGAAGCGCTGAAACAGCGACAGCAGCGAGGTAATTAATTGCTCATCCATAAAAGGAAAAGTCTAAGTGAGAGGCAAAAGTTAACCCCTCAAAATAAAGTATATGGCAAACTAAACAGCTATCAGCTCCTCTGTTTTAAAACACAATGGCCCTCTTTGTGCTGCTGGTTGTTTTGTTTTGAGGACTGGTGGCCATGGTTGATGTCACTGTAAGTATTTTGGAAAAAAAGACACAAGCAGGTATCTAAAGATTTAATTTTTTCTCAGAGGAAGAGCTTGCTGGTTATGGCAACTATATTGTGAAAGCCAAGGTAAAGAATATTCTGTTAAATATAACTGCTGTGTCTTTTAATACATTATATTTATGATAATCTGGGATTAGATGATCTAATTAAAATAATGTGCATATATATACACACACACACATCTATGGCGGATGTGATTAAGTTTCCAGGGGGCTGTGAACAAGTGCTAGAAATTGAAGGCTATGTAGAATTTTCTCTAAAACAGTCAAATTAAGTGATCAATCTTATTTAGAAAGGGTTTTCAATATATTTCATGCCCCAGGGAATCTTGCTCCAACTAAGAGCTGTGGCTGGTAGCTCCGATGTCTACATTTGCAACAGCTTCAGCTATGCCATCTCACAGGGTTTAGGGAAATTGCTGCCAGCATAAAGCAAATAATTCCCTCCCTCTGGTCCTCAAGAATTGCAGGAAACTGTAATTTCTCATTATCAAACCTTCTGCTCTGCACCATCCTGCTGTATCTTCAAATCATGAGTCTTATTCACAATCACCTTTGTATCTTAAGCACAGGTGTATATGTATTTTGACGTGACAAAATCACACCTCGTCATCAGCAGTATAACATCTTCTGAAGGTGATGGGAGAAATCTGAAGCAGATTGAAGGGTGGCTAAAAAATTCTCGTCATTTTAAAATTAAAACCTTGACCGACTTCACCTACAAAGGTTCACACATTTGAGTTAGTTGGAATATCAAGTATCTATTTGGATTTCACCCAAAATATTTGTTCACTTTAACTGAAAGAGTCTAAGGCATAGTTTCCCGAATTTCATCTCTAAAAATTTAATTGGGGAGATCTTCCTTGGATTGCATTGATTTAACCTTTTGAGCTACCAATAACAACAAAACATAGACAAGAGGTAGGATGAATAATAGTACTAATTCTATTCAAGGGAAATGCAGTTCCTAATGTATGAATATCTTATATAATTAATTTCATTTGTATTAAAATAAATTTAGGTTAAAACTCAGAAGCCATTTTCCCATGATAACATTGCTCTAAATGGTTGTTGAGTTTCTTGGCCAGCATGTGAAATGTATTTGAAATGCAGGAGGTAATTATTATTTTAGATAATATTTCTATGGGAAAATGTATTCGGAATGCCATAGAATGTCAGGGCAGGTCATTCTCCTCATCCCCAAGTGGAGCAGGAACACTCCCTCCCCCATCTGTGGGCAATAGGTCTTGGAGTGCTGTGGACACTAGTTGTGCCCCCTGTGACTAGAGAAGGACTTTCAGCAGAACAGGGATTGACTGAGGGTGGCCTGAGGGACTGGATGGAGGGCAGGAAAGGGATGGGTACGGAGAGATAGGGATTGCCAGAGCCTAAAGTTCTGACCTCATCCTGACCAATGCCCTGTCCATCCTGGTAAGGGGGTTGAGCAACAGTGTTTTTGTCCCTGTAGAGGGGAAAAAAACTTTGTGGTAATGTTTACAACAGAGAGGGAAGGGGAATTCTTATCTTAGTCTAGATGGGGTGCTTTCTATGCATGAGATGCAAGTTAAGTTGAGGCCTGTCTGTGATGATTATCTTCTTTTTAAAAAAAATCTTTTGAATTTTAGCTGCAAATTATCAGCAATTTTTTTTTTAATTTCAGGAAAATATGAGAGTACACACCTTCTGGTTACGTTTATATCTTTGCCTCTCCCTAGCAAGGGTTAGAGGTATGCCCCACCCCTCCACAATGCTCACCGCATCCCTCTGATGTGGGTCTACCCCCCAACCCCCAAATCCCTGGTGAACACCATCACATTTGAGCACCTTAGTGTTAATCAGTCAGTACCAATTTGATGACGAGTACACGTGGAGCCCATTCTTCTGATCTTGTGTCGCCTCATTTTGGATAATGGGCTTAAGCTCAATCCAGGATAATATAAGCGGAGCTAGCTCATTGTCGTTTCTTAAAATTGAGTAATATTCCATTGTAAACATATACCAAATTTTAATAATCCACTCATGAATCGACGGGCACTTGGGTTGTTTCCATGTCCTTGCAATAGTGATTTGTGCCGCCATAAACATCCGGGTGCAGATGTCTTTGTATAAAATGACTTATGCTCTTTGGGGTAGATGCCTAATAATGCTATTGCTGGATTGAATTGTATTTCTATTTTTAGCTCTTTGAGGTATCTCCAAATTCTTTTCCACAAAGGTTGCACTAATTTGCAGTCCCACCAGCAGTGTAAGAGTGTTCCTGTCTCTCCACATCCTTGCCAGCATTTGTTGTTTTGAGATTTTTTTG
>CAUYRT010029905.1:0-10021 GCA_963574885.1 Lepilemur ruficaudatus
TAGTCCCAGCTACTCGGGAGGCTGAGGCAGAAGGATTGCTTGAGCCCAGGAGTTTGAGGTTGCTGTGAGCTAGGCTGACGCCACGGCACTCACTCTAGCCCGGGCAACAGAGTGAGACTCTGTCTCAAAAAAAAAAAAAAAGAAAGAGTAGATAAAAGAGCTCTGAAGTGGGTGGAGAAGATCTCATCTTCCAGAAGAACAGGATCGATTAAGCTGGCTGGTCAGGAGTGGGAACAGGAGCAGGAGGACCACACGGGACTGAGATTTCTTCTGTTCCCAACACACTCATCAAAGATACTGCAATCAAGAACCAAGGCTCCTTATGGTGATTTTTTTTCAATGGGGAAGGAGGAAACTATCAGAATTAAGGGGAGATATGGGTGACGATTTAAGAAGTTTGAGAGGAGAAAAAGAAATAGCTAGCTGATCCTAACATGTTAACCTGAAGAACTACTACGTTGACAAGACTTTATTTTTTTAACCAAAAAATAAAGTGGAGAATCAAATTAAAAGTGCCCAGCATGGGCTATGAACCAGTTCTGCAAGAGTTCACATCTTCTTGATCAAAATTTAATGGCCAAATTTTAAACATAAATTTTAAATTTACATTTTAAATTTCAATAAGCGATATTTCCAAATACTTTCTATTGAGGATCCCACAGCAGTACGGATAGTTTCTTTAAACTTTTACCTTTAAACTTTTTTAATGGCACCTTGCTAATTACAGAATGTACAATAATAAAGGACCTTAAAATAGGATTCAGCATCACCAAAAGTACACAGGAAATGGAAGGGAATGTATAAAAACAGTAATGTTTGCTGTGATAGGAATGTGGGATAATAAATAACTGCCCTCTATAGAGAGCATCAGAACTGGGTCTTTTTAAAATTAACTTTTAATAAAATCTCAGAAGGTGAGAAATATTGGTGCTATACAGAACAAATTCTTAGAGCATCGATGCTTTAAAAAATCTAAATTGATACCTAGATTTACCACAATCGCAATAAAATTAACAGGATATTCTTTTGGGAATTCAGAAGTTTAAGTCTGCAGCTCGTGTGGAAAAATAAATGAGCTAAAACAATGAGGGCAATTATGAAAAAGAAGAGTAAAAGGGGAGCTAGCTTTAATACCTGCCAGATACTAAAGCATGCTATACACAGATAATAATTTAAAAGATGTGAAACTGGCTCATAAATAGCCCATCAAGTCAATAGATACAACAAAAATTTTAAAAGGATTTCGGGAATTTGCTAAGATAAAATGTGTAGAAAAGATAAATTACTCAATAAACAGTGCCGGTACAACTATGTAACAACATAGAAAAGAAAACTGGCTACCAACTTACACCAAAATAAATCCAAAATTGATCAAAAAATTTAAACATAAAAAGGAAACCACAAAAATAGTAAAAGAAAGCAAGGCACATTTTTCATCATCTTGGAGGGCTTAAGACCTAAGCAGGATATAAAATCCCAAAACCATAAAGTAAAAGATTAATACATTTGATTATACAGAAATAAAAAAATTATACATGGCAAAATTTACCATAAATGACAAAACATAAATCCAGTGGAAAAAACTAGCAGCTCCTATCACAAGGTGCTAATTTCCTTTTCATGAAAAAGATTATCTTCACAGATAAATGGGCAAAGGATCACAAGAGTCAATTCACAGAAAAGGAAACTACTCTTTTACATACATGACAGATATAGTATGTTCAACCTCACTTATAGCAAGAGAAATGCATAGAAAGTGGCAATAAAATTTCATTTTTCACCTATGAAATTGGTGAAGATCAAAAGGTTAAATCACACACTACTGGCAAAGGAGAGGGAAAAGGGATATTGCTGAGAGGAGTATAAATCTGTACACTGTTGAAGGAGGCAGTCTGGCAAGACTTCAACGCAGGAATTCCTCTATGTAACTGCACACGTGCAGGCTCCAGAACAGCAACTGTAGCATTGCTAATAGTATCAAAAGACTGGAAGGAACCTAAAGTCCATTATTAAGAGACTGGATAATAAAGCATAACCATTAATTAGAAAACAGAATGAAAGCAGAGTATAGCATGCTACCATTTACGTAAAACTAAAATTTTATAATGCATACACATAAATGCAATGTGGCGATTCTGCATTGGATCCTGGAAAAGAAAAAGGGCATTAGCAGAAATACTGAAGAAATCCAAATACGTCTATATGGTTTAGTTTCACTGTATAACCTTGGAACTTTATTCTTTGGGCATGTAATAGCTATATAAATACATAAAATTTAAGTTTTAGAAAATCCAGTTACTTTGTGATTAAACTTACATCATCCGTGCAAATATATACTGCAAATATATATACTGCAAATATATATATATATACTGCAAATAATAAATATCAAGAATATATGTACAGCTTTAGTACTTTTAAATCACTTTCATTATTTCACCTAAATATATACTACATCTATCTGTCTTACCTACTAGATTTTAGGTCCTTTAAGTAGGGGCTATGTCAAACTCATCTCTGTACTCAAAGAACATGGAGAATATTTGCCAAACAGTAAGAGCTCAGCAAGTGAAAGCCAAAATTAATATGTTTTGGTCCAGTGATCCAATTTTTAATTAGTGAGAAATTTTGTATTCCAAACGTCCGAATAATTTTAAGGGTTTCCTTTGATCCTTAGTCACACACAACAGGGAAGAGAAAAGCAAGGGACAGAGGTGAAGTAATTCTCACTGAGAATTTAGGTGGGAAAAGACAAAGAGGCATTTTAAATATACTGCCCCCCAACTTAACTTTCTAAACATTTTGCTCTGTGTTAGGGTCTATAGAAAATATAAAGACAGATAAGAGACAATCGTTACAATACAAGTTGGGTATAATTCACTTAAAGTCAACATTTGAAAACATCAAAGTATAAAACTGCCTTGGATTTTCAAGAATGTTTTCCATAGAGGATATTAAAATGGTCTTCAACAAAAAGTTCCTTATTTTGCTATGTAAGAACATGATATAGCTCCAGTTTAGACAAAGTTTTGGTCTTCTATGATGTCTCCCCAGGAAAAAACTCGTGGATAGCACGCTTAAGAATGACCAAACCAAAGAGTCTACTTTCAAATTTCATTGATAAATTAATTTTCTAAATATCCAAAATCGAAAAGATAAATAACTTAGGAAATACTCTGAATTCCCCGAAAGGGTAAAAAAAAAATACTACTAAGTTTCTCCCAAAAGCATCAACAGTGCTCTCCATCTGCACAAACTCAAAGCTTGGAAGCTTAGGGCCAACACTGTACAGCAAGATAACCTTGGCAAACGCCCTGATCTCTGTAAATATACATTTCTCATCTATAAAATGAAGAGATAACAAGTAAGGTTCTTTCCAGTGTAAAATTCCATCATATCTTTTTCCATTCACACCCCAAGTATAAGACTAAGACCTTATAATCTTTTCATACGTACACACCCCAACACATGCATTTGTTTCTCTGGGTTGAGAGGAGGAACTACCTATAATATTTATTTCCTATTTCCACAGTGGTCCAACAAAAACCAAGTAATATGTGATTACAAACTAGTGGCATATACAAGCAGTTCTCAAACAGAAAAAGGATTTATTCAATAAATTTTGAAATTAAATTAAAATGTGTGTTATACAGTGAAACATTCATTCGATTGTTTATTCACGTTAAGGATTATGAAAGCTTCTAACTTGGCTTTCATGTGACCTTTTATGTACTAGTTTCATATAACTTTGAGAGTTCTCTTTGAAGTGCACACTGCTACATGATATTTGTATCATGTTTACCACTTTTCATAGCATGGAAGACAGATAAGAGCACCAGGAGAAAGTTGCAAGAATACTTATCCATATACAAAGACACATGAATTATCACTGGATAGTTTTCTTCCAACTTCTTTAACATAATCCTTAGCTCTGGACTTCTGGCTTGAAAGGTGATTATATAAAAAGCAGAACATGGCCGGGCGTGGTGGCTCACGCCTGTAATCCTAGCACTCTGGGAGGCCAAGGCGGGCGGATCGCTCAAGGTCAGGAGTTCGAGACCAACCTGAGCAAGAGCGAGACCCCATCTCTACTAAAAATAGAAAGGAATTAATTGGCCAACTAAAAATATATGGAAAAAATTAGCCGGGCATGGTGGCGCATGCCTGTAGTCCCAGCTACTTGGGAGGCTGAGGCAGTAGGACTGCTTGAGCTCAGGAGTTTGAGGTTGCTGTGAGCTAGGCTGACACCATGGCACTCACTCTAGCTGGGGCAGCAGAGTGAGACTCTGTCTCAAAAAAATATATATATAAAAAAAATAAAAAGCAGAACAAAGGTCTGTGAGAGGCAGTTAATAGGCTAAAACTAGACTGTGAGTTTAATTATCTCATCAATTAAAATTTTCCCTTTCAAAACACACAAATACCACTGGGCTGCTAACAAGTAAGCCTTTGTTTTAAAGAAGTTCTTTTTCCCTAAATAACCAGCATTTTATGACACAAGCTTCTTTATAAATAATACAGACACAGAGTTTTACAAGAAACACACAAGTAAGTTCAAATTTCCACAGTGAAGGACATACTTGAGTTGATCAGGATTTGAAATAACATCCCTCCTTAAAGATGAACCGGAAAAGCCTTCCTGAGGAAATGACCCTGACTATGTTTCAAAGGAGGGGACGGTGACTGACAGGTGGCAAGAAGAAAGGGAAACTGCAGGCGTGGAAAATGACCTGTGCAAAAGCTGCCCCTGCGCTTTCTCAAGCAGCAGAGTGACAGGGTGACCGGATGTGTGAGCAAGATTGTTTTCCTCAGCACAACGGAAGGCAGAGAAACTACATGGTATGGCACACTCGGCCTCAGTTCTCTCATCTGTCACAGGAGACGGTCGGACTAAATGATTTCTCTGGTCCTGCTCAGCTGACAGCGTGCATCCTATGAGACACCGCAGCGTGTACCCAACGCCCCCAGAGAGCCTGCTGGGCTCCTGGCTGCTTAGCCCCATTTGGTAGATGAATAGAGTGAGGCTCAGAACACTGATGAGGTCACCACCTAGAGGGTTTCAGAAATAAAAATAGAATAGATGTGATAATTATTGCAGAGAAAGAAGTGGCATATGAAGACCAACAACTTCAAAAACCAAAGCTTCTAAACATAATTCATTGAGAAAAAGAGTATTACATCTTTAAAATTTTCTCAAGAGATCAAAAGGAGGAAAGAAATATACCCGATCATACCAGACAACCATTCGAAGGAAATGGAAAAGAATATTAAATACCGTTCTTTATTCTGAAACCAACAATACTTTAAGGGAAAGTGAAGGAGGTACGTGCCTATTTCTGCCCCAGCTGTGGCTCCCATCTAATTACGTATTCCCTCTGCCTGTGCTGTCCACAATGAGGCAGGTGTGATGCTGCATAGACCACACATTCTTTAGCCATTAGAACGGAGATTGGCGGTCAACTGAAAAGGTCTTCCAACCTCAGAAGCACTCAAGACAACCCTCACACTTAGCTTTACTCCCAATGCACAGATTCCAAAACTAGGTGTTATTTTTATACAAAAGCTCAAAGGTAATTATAATAATTTACTGGTAATTATTTCATTACAGAATTCTCTATTTCTAAATAAATTCACATCTGGTGATAAAATATAGTGCAATAAATAAAAGTAGTCTTCAAAAAACTTCAAAGACAAATATTGTAAGTTAATGAGGCCTACTTCTTTATAAATAATAAGTTCTTCAAATTCCGCTCTTATCCTGTGCCGTTATTCCACGTGAACATATGAGATTAAAGGACCCATCCTCTGCTGATGGCAGCCACTCTGGTAAAACAATTAGAGAGTATCTATTACAATATCCCATAACCTGACAACTGCAGAGAGAGACATACGGCCACATGCACAGAGCCGAGGACAAAGATACTGTCTACAGCCTTGTTTATAACCAGGAACTATCAGAAAAAAACCCTGTAAGTCCAGCAATAGGAAAATGGCTGAAAAACTATGGTATAGCAATGCCCATGACTGCTCTACATAATATTAGGCAGCAGTTAAAAAGGATGACCTCAATTTATATGGACAGATATCAAAAGCATATAATTGAATGAAAAAAAAGTTACAGGTATTAAATATAATATCAATTATGCAAAGTTTTCTAAAATACAAAAATGCAATGCTTTTATATTATAAATGAAAATAAAAATACCAAATCAACAAAGTATTTGCCTGTGAAAAGTAAGCAGGGGACCCAGGTGGGCAATACCTGGAGACTTACACCTTATAAATGGACTGATTACTTCTACTAAAAATTTAAGTTTAGAAAATATCTCACAAGAACACAATAAGGTTATCAAGTGACTTAGGATCAAAGAATGTAGTGAAATAAAAATAATATCTCCGAAACTGCTGCTAAGTGAAAATTTAAAATCAAGAAGCAAATGCTGGGAAGATTATGGAGTAGGAAGTACCAGGAATCTGTCTCCCCACCCAGACAATAATTGCACTGGCAGAATCTGTCTGAAATAATTATTTTGGAGCTCTGGAGCCT
The DNA here is from genome assembly GCA_963574885.1 of Lepilemur ruficaudatus. NCBI lineage: Eukaryota > Metazoa > Chordata > Mammalia > Primates > Lepilemuridae > Lepilemur > Lepilemur ruficaudatus. The sequence continues at coordinate 6,548 of CAUYRT010029905.1, forward strand.
ACTGAAAGCGTGCAACTTCTAGGGAAGACTTGGACAGTAAATTGCAGTTAATTTCGGTCAATTTTGTCCCTTAGCACAGTAGCAGCTGCCCACCCCCCAGCCCGAGCCCTGTGACAGGCAGCTGTGCACATGGTCCTGCAGCAGCTTGCACACAGCTTGAAGGAGCCAGGGTGGGAAAAAGGGCCCTGTCCTCCAAATATCAGGGATCTGTGCTGTGATCACTGATCCTTGCTTCTGATCACAGAGGTGCAAAGAGGCCATTGTTGTTGCACTTTTCCCAATTGCTGCAAGCCCCTCCTCTCTGGGTGAGGTGACAGCAGGGCATTTAAGGGACCAGTGCCCTTCTGCCCCCTTCCAGTTCATCTTTACCCCTTTGAAGAGCCAGACATTAAAGACTAGGACATTCAAAAGCAGCTGCATATATGGTGAAAATTAGAAAGTGACCATGCAGCCCAGGCATAGTGGTTTATATCTGTAATCCCAGCGCTTTGGGAGGCCAAGGCAGGAGGATCATTTAAGCCTAGGAGTTCAAGACCAGCCTAGGTAACAACCCCACCTCTACAAAAAAATTTTAAAAATTAGCCAGGCATGGTGGTGCACACCTGTGATCCCAGCTACCTGGCAGGCTGGGGCAGAAGGACTGCTTGAACCCAGGAGTTCAAGGCTGCAGCGAGCTATACCTCTGCTACTACACTCCAGCACCTGGGCAACAGAGCAAGACCTGGTGTCTAAATAGAAAAAAAAAAACAAAGAAAGAAAGAAAGAGACCATGCCTGCCCAGGGAAAAATGCAGGCTCAGAAAAGATCTGAAAAGGTGTTAAGTTTATACCTCAAGCTGATCCTTGGCACAGAGACAGCCTACAACAATCAATAAAACAAAAACAGTAACAAAAAACAGCAAATTCCAAGGAAGGGGGAGAATCTGATTTCCAGAGTTACCACATTATTAGATTCAAACGTCTAATATTCAACAAAAAAAAATATAAGAGACACAAACAGGAAAGTATAACCCACTCACAGTAAAAAAAAATCAACAAAAACTGTCCTTGAAAAATACATCCATTATTTGAAGTGAGGTGACATAAGACCGGAAGAACGGGCTCCACATGTACTCGCCATCAAATTGGTACTGACTAATTAACACTATGGTGCTCAAATAGTGGTGGTGTCTACCAGGGATTCGGGGGTTGGTGGGGTGGACCCATAATTGAGGGATGTGGAGAGCATTGTGATGGGGAGGGGCATGCTTGAAATGTAGTAGGGGATGGGAATTAGGGGACTTAATAGGGGGAAGGAAATCCTCTAAAACTGATTTATGTGAATAGCTGTACGACTTGGTAAATTTACTAAAAATCATTTAATTGTTTACTTAAAATGTTGTAATGGCATGGAATGTAAATTGTACTTCAATAAATTTGTCACAAAAAAATAAGAAAAAAATACTTGCTAACAGGTCTACTAGATAAAGATTTTAAAATAATTGCCTTAAAGATGAAGAAAGAACTAAAGAAAGATGTGGAGAAAGTTAAAAAAAAAAAGATGCATGAACAAAATGGAAAATATTGGTAAACAGACAGAAAACCTAAGAATTCTGAAGCTAAAAAGCACAATAACTGAAATGAAAAATTTACCAGAGGGATTTAAAGGCAGATTTGAGAAGGCAGAAGAAAGAATCAGTGAACTTGAAGATAGGACAATGAAAATTATCAAGTCTAAAAAACAGGAAAAAGATTGTAGAAATGTGAACAGACGCCAGGCGCAGTGGCTCACACTTGTAATCCCAGCACTTTGGGAGGCTGGCATGGGAGGACTGATTGATGCCAGGAGTTCCAGACCAACCTGGGCAATAAGTGAGACCCCATCTCTACAAAATTTTTTTTTTATTTAGCCAGGTGTGATGGCCTGTGCCTGTAGTCCTAGCTATTGGGGAGGCTATGACAAGAACATCCCTTGAGCTCAGGAGTTTGAAGTTGCAGTGAGCTTTAATTGCACCACTGCACTCCAAACTGGGCAACAGAGTGAGACTCTGTCTCTAAAAAATCAAAAAAGAAAAAGAAAAGTGAACAGAGTGCAAGGGACCAAACCATCAAGCTAACCAAAATACATGTTGTGGGAGCTCCAGGAGGAGGTAAGAGAAAGAAGTGGTAAAGAGAATATCTGAAGAATTAATGGCTAAAAATTTCCAAAATTTGATGAAAGACATGAATATAAATATCCAAGAAGCTCAATGAACTCCAAGTAAGATGAACTCAAGGAGACCCCACTGATACACATTATAATCACTTTCTAAAGAAAAAAGAACCTTGAAAGCAGCACGAGAGAAGCAACTCATCATATACAAGAGATCCTAAATGAGATTATCAGTAATTTTCTCATCAGAAACTTTGCCAGACAGAAGGTGGTAGGAGGATATATTGAAAGCGCTATTTAAAAAAACAAAAAACTGTCAACCAATACTCTTATTCCAGCAAAACTATCCTTTAAAAATAAGGGAGAAACTGAGACATTCCCAGATAAACAAAAGGTAAGAAAGGTTATTACCATTAGATCTGCCCTGCAAGAAATGCTACAGAAAGTCCTGCAGGGTGAAATGAACTTACACTAGAGAGTAACTTGAAGCCACATGAAGAAATAAAGATTCCAATAAAGGTAAATACATGTGTAATTATAAAAACTGGTATTATTGTAACAATAGTTTGTAACTGCACTTGTTTTCTATATGATTTATGAGACTAATACATTTTAAAAAAACATTAGTCTAAAAGGTAGTACTATTTGTTGTGATTCCACATTTTGTTTTCTACATGATTTAAGAGACTAATGCTATAGTTTCTCTTTAGTTCATGAGAAGTTTGAACTTATCATGTAAAAGATGTAATTTTGTGACATCGGTACTGAAAGGGGTGGGGACAGAGCTGTTAGAGGAGCAGAATTTGTACGTTATTGAAGTTGAACTAGTATAAATTCAAATTAAGGTATTACAACTTTAGAATGTTAAATATAATTCCTGTGGTAACCACAAAAATATAGCTACAGAGTATATGTAAGAAGAAAAGAAAAAGGCATTTAAAGATTTCACTATAAAAAAAAATCAAACACAAAAGAAGAGAGTAACACAGGAAATGAGGAACAAAAAGCTACAAGGCATATAGAAAACAAATAGCAAAATGACAGAAGTTCCCTCTTATCAGTAATTATTTTAAATGTAAATGGACTAAATTCTTCCATCAAAATACAGAGAATGGCAGAATAGATTTTAAAAAATGATCCAACTACATGAGATCAATAAGAGACCCACTTTAGATTCAAAGGTACAAATAGATTGAAAGTCAAAGGATAGGAAAAAATATTTCACACAAATAATAACCAAAAAAAGACAGCAGGAGTGGCTATACTAATGCCAGACAAAATAGATTTGAAATCAAAAAAGTTTACATGAGACAAAGAAGGGCATTATATATGAATAATATATAC
>CAUYRT010029907.1:0-23098 GCA_963574885.1 Lepilemur ruficaudatus
TGACAGAGTAGGTTTTTGAATGTAACAAGATAAGTCAACTTGAGTGGTAATATATTTTGGGAAATCAGCTCACTACAAATTGTGACTGTAAACATTGTACTGTAAATGCTTTGTAGTTTTCCCCCAATAAAAAAAAAATGATTACTAATAGTATACTTTTCAGTAGTATTTTTAGTGTTATATGAAGATTAAAATGTTTTCATTGTGATAAAAATACAAATGAAAAAATTCCATATTTATATATTAATCTCATCTTCCTTCTCTAATAAAACCTTTATAACTTCTTAAGAAGAAGAAGGACAATCTTCCTCTCCATAACCATTCCCGATGGAAACAGAGTAAGTACTAAAATGGCTGAAAAATAAAAAGAAACAACCACTTAGAGAATTCAGAACTTAACATTATCTGAACTTACGTAGCCCAATATCGCAAGAATTCTACTGGTTCAGAGTACAAGGAAGAAAAAGACTGATGAAAGCTTCCAATGAGAGGTACTTCCTCCAATATATCAACTTTCTTCTCTTGGTGTTTCAGAGTCTTTTTTTTTTTTTTTTGAGACAGAGTCTTACTCTGACTCCTGGATAGAGTGCAGTGGTGTCATCATAGCTCACTACAACCTCAAATTCCTGGACTCAAGCGATCCTCCTGCCTCAGCCTCCTGAGTAGCTGGGACTACAGGCACGCAACGCTAAGCCCAGCTAATCTTTTCTACTTTTAGTAGAGACAGGATCTTGCTCTTTCTTACTCAGGCTGGTCTCCAACTCCTCAGCTCAAGCAAACCTCCACCCCCACCCTGCCTTGGTCTCCCAGAGTGCTAGGATTACAGGCATGAGCCACAGCTCTCGGCCTTATTTCAGAGTCTTATTACAGACTTGAACTTTCCTCCCAAAGCTCACTCTGAAGAATTTATACCATACTGCACTGAAGCTTGTTGAAGCTTGACAATGCCAAGGCATTTTGTTTTCTTCTTCTAGTCCTTTCTATAGGGGAAGGTTTAAGGGCTGACCTGCCTGAAAGCAACAAGAACTGATTGAGTGACAATTTTTTTTCTTTTTCCCCAAAAGTCATGGCTTGTTGGAAGAGTGACAATTTTTTATCCAAAGTCCTTAGCACAGAGCATTATTCTAGAAAGAAACCAGCTAGCATCTGTGACATTTGCTCATTAAGGACTGCTACTTCTTTTGATACTGCCCTAATGCTGGTTTATCATGTGAAAATATATCCCACTATCATAACAATGGCATAGAGCTTTAATGAAAAGGTGGGGCCCAAATCAGCCAGAAAGCAAAAAAGCAGATCAACTTTATGATATCTTTGTCTGCTGCCATATGGTTCAAGGAAATAAAGATCCTTTAATGAGGAATTCATGACTCATAGTATGAGACTACACTGTAACCAGCAGGGCTCCAAATAATATATCAACATCTGGTCTAAATCATTAAATTTTAAAAAGACACTCCCAAGAAGAGAATGCAAAATCCCAATGCCACTTTCAGATAGGAGGCAACATATTCTCAAGTTATGAATTTAGTAAGTGGCCTGCATAGCTGAAATGACTCTGCAACAGAGAAACCACAACTCAAAATAGCCTGAACACTTTTGTAATCTCAAACAATGGGCAGTTAGCCATTCATTCCTCCCTCTTAGTATATAGTCTACTTATTTCAGTCAAAGCACATTATAAATTTGATGAGACTCTTCAAATTTGGCTATACCAAATGTTTGAAAGCTAGGGAGAGGAAATATTGCTTGCACAATAATTCATATTACTGTATTTTATACATTAAAAAAATGAAGCCAGGCATGGTAGCTCATGCCTGTAATCCTAGCACTTTGAGAGGCTGAGGTGGAAGGCCAGAAGTTCAAGACCAACCTAGGCAAAAGCGAGACCCCTGTCTCTACAAAAAACTTAAATTAGCCAGGCGTGGTGTACTTCTGTAGTCCAGGCTACTTGGGAGGCTGAGACAGGAGGATTGCTTGAGCTTAGGAGTTTAAGGTTGTAGTGAGCTACGATGATACGACTCCACTCTAGCCCAAGCAGCACAGCAAGACCTTGCTGTCTCCAAAAAACAAACAAAATGAATGCTGTGCCTATGTTTATTTAATTTAAAAATTTATATTGCATACCTCCAGGACCATAACACTGAGGATCCTGCAATCTAGTGGAGAAGACAAACCCTGAACAAGTATGATGACTAGCTACAGAGCGTATACATGCTATGCTGGACTGCAGGCTGTGCATCATGAGGACGTTCCCATCCTACCCACTTCCTAAGGGTTCACGGAAAGACCAGGAAGTTGCCCAAAGGCTTTTAGAATGATGACCCTCTCAGTTCTGATATATATACAACATAAGCATTTTATAACTATATAAATGACCAGTAATTACATTAAATACAGGTTGAGTATCCTTTATCTGAAATGCTTGGAACAGAAATGTTTCAGATTTTGGATTTTTTTTTTTTCACATTTTGGAATATTTGCATATACATAATGAGCTATCTTAGGGATGGTACCCAAGTCCAAACACAAAATTCATTTATGTTTCATATACGCCTTATATACATAGCCTGAAGGTAATTTTATACCATATTTTTAACAACTATGTGCGTTAAAGTTTTGACTGTGACCCGTTACATGAAGTCAGGTGTGGAATTTTCCACTTGTGGTGTCATGTCCACACTCAAAAAGTTTCAGATTTTGGAGCATTTCAGATTTCAGATTTTCAGATTAAGGATATTCAACCTGTATATAAAATGACCAGGCTAGTTTGTTTTTAAACAAATATACAAGAAATCTTAAAACCCAAATGAGGCCAGGCACGGTGGCTCACGCCTGTAATCCTAGCACTCTGGGAGGCCGAGGCGGGTGGATTGCTCAAGGTCAGGAGTTCGAAACCAGCCTCAGCAAGAGTGAGACCCCGTCTCTACTAATAACATAAAGAAATTAATTGGCCAACTAAAAATATATAGAAAATATTAGCCGGGCATGGCGGCACATGCCTGTAGTCCCAGCTACTTGGGAGGCTGAGGCAGAAGGATCGCTTGAGCCCAGGAGTTTGAGGTTGCTGTGAGCTAGGCTGATGCCATGGCACTCTAGTCCAGGCAACAAAGTGAGACTCTGTCTCAAAAAAAAAAAAACAAAAACAAAAAAAAAAATCAAAATGAGTCCTATCCCCATAAGCCATAACGCTTTCCTTACTCCAGGACTGTAACAAGAGGACCCAATCTAAGCTACTTGATTGATACCATAAGACTTTTGCCCTAACTCTCACTCTGTCCATTTAAAGTTATACCAGTGCTATATATAAAACAGCTTTAGAAAAGCCCAACTTTCCACTGTGTAGATATAAACAAACATTTAAACTGGGGCTCCAAGAAAATTATAACTATAGTTGCGGAAACCTATGCACTTGGCCCTCTGTATTCACCAGTTCCACATCCACAGATTCAGTCAACCATGGATAGAAAATTCTCAAAAAAAAAAAAATACAGCATAACAACTATTTATATAGCATTTGCATTGTATTAGACATACAGTATAAGTAATCCAGAGTATACAGAAGGGGCCAGACATGGTGGCTCACGCCTGTAATCCTAGCACTTTGGGAGGCCGAAGTGGGAGGATCACTTGAGGCCAGGAATTCAAGACCAGCCTGAACAATATAGAGAGATTCAATCACTACAAAAAATAGAAAAATTAGCCAGGCATGGTGGAACACACCTGTAGTCCCAGCTACTCAGATGGCTGAGGCAGGAGGATTGCTTGAGCCTAGAAGTTTGAGGTTGTAGTAAGCTATGATGATGCTACTTACTCTATTCCAGGCAACAGAGGGAGACCCTGTCTCAAAGACTAATAAACAAATAAGTAAATAAATAAATAGCATACAGGAGGATGTATGTAGGTTATATATAAATACTACATTTTATATAAGGCTGTGGTCTCCAACCCCTGCACCGAGGACTGGTACCAGTCCATGGCCTATTAGGAACCGGGTCACACGGCAGGAGGTGAGCACCAGGTGAGCGAAGCTTCATCTGTATTTACAGCCACTCCCCATCGCTCACATCACTGCCTGAGCTCTGTCTCCTGTCAGATCAGCAGCAGCATTAGATTCTGCATTATGATGAGTTATATATTTCATTATATATTATTATGTAATAATAGAAATAAAGTGCACAACAAATGTAATGTACTTGAATCATCCCAAAACCATCCCCCCTTGCTCCCGGGGTCTATGGAAAAATTGTCTTCCATAAAACTGATCCCTGGTGCCAGAAAGTTTGGGGACCACTGATGGGACTCAAGCATCCACAGATTTTGGCATATGAAGGGAGTCCTGGAACCAATCCCCCAAAGATACCAAGGGACAACCGTACAATCTCCAAAAATCTTATGCTTTCTCAGTGACATGAGTAAATATTAAATATTACTGGAACAAATTTCACATTTGTCTCAGTCTTGTATCTCTTTTGACCTGGAGACAAAGGATTTCAAATGAAAATTTATGATTCCCCAAAGAATCTATAAATTTACTTTAAATACTATTTAGTTCTAATAAGCTTCAAACTAAGTAGTCACATAAACTATAAAAAGCCTTTATCTCTTCTGCAGGCATAAATAATTTTGTGTTGATCTTTATCTACCCCTACTTCTCAAAAAAAGTAAATGCTATGAAATTAAGTATGGCTATGAAACAGAAGCCTACAGCTCCATCATTCTTCTCACACAGGCCCTTCATGCTAGTTATGCCAAAGCCAGGCTCTAAACAGACACTGTTGCCAGGCCCAGGACAAATGGAAACTCTTTGACTAACAGCATTCTGTTGTGTCTGATTCTAGGTGGAAAACCTCCATAGATATTTAACAACTTTGCTCTAAGTGGATGTGGAATAGTGGAGTGAAAGAAAGCAGAGGATCTGGAATAACAGAAACACAGTGTGACTCCAGGCTAACTAGCAATGCCACTATAAGCAGTTATTTAATTTCTCTAAACTACAATGTCCTCATCTGTAAAATGGGGATCACAGTAATACCACCCATGGGATTGCTATAACATTATAAATATGAAAGTATTTTATAAGTTGTAAAGGATTATACACATGTTTTTGTTTTGTTTTGAGACAGAGTCTTGCTGTCACCCCAGATAGAGTGCAGTGGTGTCATCATAGCTCACTGCAACCTCAAACTCCTGGGCTCAAGCAATCCTTCTGCTTCAGCCTCTCGAGTAGCTGGGACTACAGGCATGTGCCACAATGCCCAGCTAATTTTTCTGTTTTAGTAGAGACAGTGTCTCGCTCTTGCTCAGGCTGGTCCTGAACTCCTGACCTCAAGCAATCCTCCCAGCTCTGCCTCCCAGAGTGCCAGGATTACAGGCATGAGCCACCACACCTGGCCAAATGGTCTTATTATTCTTAATTTTTTCCTTAGTATAGAAATTACATATTAATTTTAAAAATTGGAAAATACAGAAAAGTATTAAGAAAACAAAATCACCTACCCCAACACTGTTATTTAAACTGCAATAAAGTCCAACACCAACCAAAACAAATTAAAGCAAAAATATTTTCAGATGTTAATATTGATAATTACAAGTGACAAAATTAATTGCTGATCTCTTTTTAAGAGTAGAGTAGCCTTTCCCATCTATCAGTTTAAAGTAAAGACAATGCTACTATTTGTCCCAGAATTGGTCCCAAGAGCATATGATATATGGAGGAAGCCCCTAAAAGTCAAGGCCACAAAAACTCCCAAGATAAATATTTCATGAGCCCAAGGACTAGTTACAACACATGCCCTCCGATACACTGGAGAAGGCAAAGTATCTGATGGCCCATTAATAAAACTGGCATGACTGTTACGGTCATATCAAAGACTGACAGATATCTATGGGCCACTTTAATGAGGAAAAAAAGAAAAAATTTATATACCATGCCAAAAAATAGGCAGTCTAAGACTTCTGACTCTTTCATACTGCTTATTGAATCCCATCTTTCTTAGAACTTCTTGTGCCCCTCCTTTACTTTTCCTTTCCCACCCTTCCTTTTCCTACCTCCTCTCCGTCATTTTATTATTGTATTGGACTTGCTCTCTGTGTTTAAAATGGCCTTTTTCCATGTAATGGAGTATTATTCAACAATAAAAAAGAATGCAGTTCTGATGCATGCTATATCATGGATGAACCTCGAAAACATTACGTTAAGTGAAAGAGGCCAGGCACAAAAGACCATGTATTATATGATTCCATTTACGTGAAATGTCCAGAACAGGCAAATCCACAAAGACAGAATGTAGATTGGTGGTTGCCAGGGACTGGGGGCAGGGGAAGAGAATGAATGACTACTAATGGGTATGGGGTTTCTTTTTAAGGAATCAAAAGTGTTCTAAAATTAAAGTGCAGTGATAGAGTTGTACGACTGTTAATGTACCAAAAAACACTGAATTATATACTTTAAACGGGTGAATTGTATAGTATGTGAAATCATGTTTCAACAAAGCTATTACAAAAATGATCTTTTTCAGGATCCTGAGTTTAAAAAAAACAAACAAAGGCCATGTAAACAAATATTCCAACCCTACCCTCTCGCTAAGTGTGGAGTAAAAGTGATGACTCAGTTGTGATATGCTATGTACATACTGTGACCAGGCTACTTTGCTTAACAAACATACATGAAATTACAAACCCAAATAAGTCCTGCCCCTGTAAAAGTAATTACCTTAATAATGCCCTAAGTTAAATTCTAGAAAATTCTGTGCCTTTGCTTGGGTAGCTTCTTCCACTTGCAACACCTTTCTTACCACATCTTTAAATGTTAAAATCTCATCTGTCTTTAAGGCCCAGCTCAAATCTTACATCCTCCATGAAGCCTTCCCTGATTCTCCCATCAAAACTAATTTCACCCCTCTGAACTTCCACAGCACTTCCTGAGTGCAATTTAGGACTTTCAATCCAGTATCATACTTATTCTGCCCAGTATCATTCTTATTGCTTTGACATTCGAAGGGGTCTCAATAAACACCTATTTGGTAAGTCAATGACTATGCACAACAATTGAGAATTTAAATCCAGAATATTTGTTCAAAAATAAGTTTCAGGGAGGAGGGGAAAGGAAGAGATGGGTGAAAACCTCTACCTAATGGGTACAATGAGTATCATCTGGGTGACAGGCACACTTTTAACCCTGACTTGAGTATTACAAAAGCAATCCATGTAACCAAAAACATTTGTACCCCCATAATACTTTGAAATTTTAAAAAAATCAGTTTCATTATTTTATATTAATAGTACCACATTTTTCCTAGCAAATTCAGTTTAATTATCAGGTTCTACTATTTCTTTTTCTAAATATATTTTTTTCTTTTTTCTTCTTATTTCTTGAGACAGGGTTTCATTATATTGCCCAGGCTGGAGTGCAGTGCAGCCTTGAACTCCTGATTGCAAGCAATTCTCCTGCCTCAGCCTCTGAAGTAGCTGGACTACAGGCGTGCACCACCATGCCTGGCTTCTAATATATTTCTGATTAATTCCGTCTTCATTTTTCCCTGCCACATCCCAAATCCAGGCTATGTTCTTCATGACCAACCAATTTTAAAAGTCTCCTAATCTTTCTCCCTTCCCATAGTCCCTTCTTTCCTTCAACAAAATTTATCAAGCCATCCAGTGTGCCAATGTTGAGGCAGGAACTGGGGAGCAGATAAAGAAATATCAAACGACGTCTGTTCTCCAGATATTATCTTGAGGCATGAACAGGATCCATATATTTAAGGGCCACAACTGGTACTGAGAAACTGAAGCACTGAGTAGGTCCTCTGACCTCCCCAGAACACAACCCACAGAGTCTTCCTCACACACTGTTCCCATCCTCCCTCTCCCACTCTCTTTGTTCTTCTTACTGATAAGGCCTTTTGCTTAACTGCCCCTATGTCATACACCAACTTTATCTCCAATTTCTCTGCAACATGCCTCCTGAGCTGCAACAAGACAATCCACTTGCTGTAACCTGGAAGTGACTTACAGGTACCTTTGTTCATGGTTGACTATTCATCAGCACACTCCTCCCCACTTTCTGTCTGCCAACTCATGTCTACTACCAATCTTAAGTCCCTTTTGTGTGTATTGGGAAGTTTGTAACTCTATGTAATTTTTTTTCAGCTTATGACTGGCCTTTTTCTTTTGTATTTCTCACAGTGTCTATTACAGTGTCTCCTAAGGGTGTATAACACAATCACCTATGGAGCTTCTTAAAAATGTAAAGGCCTTGACCCTACGCCTGAAGAGCTCCTCAATAAGGCTGAGGTGGGAGCTGGACATCTTTATATCTAAAAAGTCCTTCTGACCAGTCATGTACCCTCCAAGCTGAGAACTACTGATTTATTGCAATGCTCCCTATACAGCAGACATTCAGTGCTTATTCATTCATGGCATGGAAGCCCATAAATAACTTTTCTCTAAATAGCCTAACCAGATATCAACCCCTAGACTGCACTAGCTCTGTTCCAAGTGCAACATGTGGTTTTGAGATTTTATTTCCTGAAGTACTACACGCAGGGACACTGTTACCTTGTCTCTTTACATTGTTTCCTATTTGGTGAAAAATGGAGGCCTGGAATGCAGCCATGTTAGACAACACTACATAAGAATGTACTCTGGAGTGTTAGATTAAAATTACTTACACAAAGAACAAGAACAATGTAGCACTAGACATTTTGAATGAATACAGTATTCTTACTGAATAGACTCTTACTAAATTTGTACAGAAAACAGACCAGGAATTTGTTTAGTGGTGTCACCCCAGCTACCAGTCTCCTGAACTGCTTACGGCAGTCCAGGGGCCCCTGTAGACTGAGGAAGACTTTTGGCTGCTGAAGTGCCTCTAAGTGCAGTAAAATGCTCTAATCAGATAAGTATTAATAACCCAAGCCCCGCCCAGAGCCACAGTTGCCTCCCAAGCTCCAACTACCCAGACACACACTATTTACACAGCTCAGTGGGGGAGCAATAGGAACTTTTTGCAAAGTTGTTCCTCACAGGCGGGAGCAGTCTGAGTCACCCACCCACGGTGGGAAAGCAAAGTGTGGCATTAGCCAGCGGAGCGTTAGGAGTCTGATCTCAGCACCTCTTTTCCCATTTCAGAAGTGGGCTCCACCTGCTCCAGGAATCGCCTCGGTTATGAGTCAGAGCTGTGGGTCACAGGGGTCTACAGAGCCACGCAGCCACCAGGAAAGTTGTGGATGGGGACGGGGACGACCCAGCCTTCTCTCCGGCGGGCCGCAGATCCCAGATTCCACAGGCCTCTCCCGGAGCTCCATCTTGCTTCCTGCCAGGGGGAGGGGCCGAAGAGGAGGGCCCTCGAGTCTGGAAAGGCCCCAGCGGGAGGAAGCCGTTTGACAGCAGGTACAGCCAGGTGGAAATCTCCGCAGCAGGGTATAACATGCCAGGCAGCAGGGTTAAGCGAAAGGGAAAACGGGGCTCGGGGTCGTGAATTACTGCACAAAGGTGTGGGAGAGTGCCAGAGGTGCGAGCAGAGGTGTGAACCCAGGAGGGGGGCAGGAGGCGACAGCGAGACGTGTGGCCAGTAGACAAGCAGAAAAAAGGGGCCACATACAGGGAGCGCTGCGGAGGGGGGTGGGTGCGGCAGGTTTGAGGGTGAGTAGAAGTATTAGAAAGGAGAACAACGTGGCTCAAATAAGAATCTCTGGAAGGAAAGGCAGGGAATCAGCAGGAGAATCTGCCCCCACCCCCCAAACACAAGCCAGATAGGGGAGGCCTAAAAAGGAGCTGAGAGCAAGGCAGACGTGAGGGACGACAGCCTGCTGAGGGGATGGGACCACCAGACACCCTATCATTTATTGGGCGCCTACTATGGGCCATACGCTGCGCTAGCCACTTTAAAAATAATGCCCCACTAAATCTTAAGAACAAACCCACAAGGCACCCTTTATTATGATTGCCCCCATTCTATAGATGAGGAAACTGAGGCCCGGAGAGGCTCAGGGACTTGCTCAAGGTCACAGAGTGGGGGAATCGGCATTCGAACCCATGGTGTCTGGCTCTAGAGTCCACGCGCCAGGGAGCCGGCGGAGGGGAGCCGCGAGACGAGCCAGTACCCCGGGGACTTCTCCCGCCCCAGGCCCAGCGCGCTCACCCGAACGAGGTTGCTGACGGCCGCCTGCACGGCGGCCACGGGCGCGGTTAGGTCAGGGATGGCTTTGCCGTCCACCTCGCCCTCCTCGTGCATGATCACCAGGTGCGAGATCTGCTGTGCCACCGGCTCCAGGATGCTCTCGATCGTGCGCGTATGAAACACCGGCATCGCGGCGGCGAGCGGGGCGGCGAACCGCGGGCGACAGAGAACTGGGATCCGCGGGGCCGGGAACCGGCGGAGGGACAGACTCCGAGCAGAGACTACGGAGTCGGGGCTTCCCTCGGCGTAACCAACCTCATGGAGACCCCGCCCCCTCACCTCGCCGCCCCCAATGGCAGCGCCGCTCAGACCTGGGCCGCCACTCCTATTGGTCCCGCTTCGAGATGCTCCGCCCCAGCCACCCCGCCGCCAAACCTCGCCCCGCCCCCATTCCCAAGGGAGGGGCCTGGGATTGGGGCTGCGCCGCAGGGATTGCGACCGGATTCCCGAGCCCTAACGCGGGCGCTCCTTATAAGGGCATGGTGGGAGCGGAGCGTGCGGCTGGAGTCGGTTGGCCCCGCCCCCGAGGCCACCTCCCGCCTCGGCTCTGCAGAGCTCCGCCCCTCTGCAGAATCACCTCAGCGGGGCGGGGTCTCCTCACCTCAGGCGGCGCTAGAGTCTGAGGAGACTGCGGGGCGGGCCACAGGTCTCCCTTGCCCCCTCCTCAACTTTTCTCTTCACACGGAACGCTCAAAATACTTTTCCATTTCCTCTGAGCGACACATGGAAGCGTTTTTTGGTAAAAGAGTTAAACAGCAGAAGTGCACGGAGAAACACGAGCGTCCCATTCATTTACACACAGGCTCCACCCACTGCCCTCCTCGGAGATACTCACTGTTAAGTCTGACGTGTCGCCCTCTCGACCTTTGTCTGTGCATTCACTTGTACATACACAGTTTCTAAATTAATGAGATTAATAACTAGGTATGTTTTTCCCTTAATGAAAATTCCCTGGTTATCTTTCACTGTTGGTAAATATAGGTCTGTCTCATTCTTTTTAATGACTGTATGGTACTCCATTGCATAAAATAAAACTATATAACCAACTTTCTAGTAATGGACTTACGTTGGGTTCTGGTTTTCACTATTAAAAAACAATTCTGCATGAATCATACTTGCCTGTCTGTTGTGCGCATGTGTATTTACCTAGGACAGACGCCTCCAAGTGAAGTGAAAATGCAAAAGTATGTACATTTTACATTTTGATAAGTAACACCAAAATACTCAATTCCCTCACAGCATGCTTTGCATAATATATCTTCCGAATGTCTTCCTCACCTCAAATTCTCTTTTGCCCCAGCTTCCCCATTCTGAGATGAAACACTGTCACTAATGGCTCCAAGCAAAAGATCCTCAAATCAAGGAGGTACCACAGCTACCAAAGCAGTTTCCTCTGCCCACTGCTTCGTGTTAATAGTATTAATATTGGCTGATGGAACTATATTCGATGTTTTTTCTGTAATCCCCACTCTGTCCCCACTTTGCTGATTGTATACTTATATACAGTTTAACATGTTCTTCTGTTATTTGCATTTCCTGCAAATTGGCACCAAGATACAGAGGCTTGACCATGGAATAGTCATTTATGTGTAACGTATCATCCCTGCCTTCAATGGGTAACCAGGCTACTCCTGATTGGCCACATTAACCTCCCCAAAGTACCACACTGCACATCCAGCCCACGTGCTCTCCTCCATCCACATGCATATCCCACCCCCCGTCCCCACATTCACTCACATCCTCTAAAATCTTTCTTGGCACTTGTTAACACGTGCACCACTGCCCTCCACAATGCCAGTCGAGAACAACCTTACTGCCTTACCTTACGTGCTCACCACCCAGAGCCACAGACAGGAGGTTAAACAGCAAAAGCGCAAACTCAGAGTCATGCAGAGCTCAAGCCACAACCCCAGCTTTACGACTTGATTGAGATATAACTTGGCAAGTGGCTTTTCTTGTCCCTGCCTGAATTTCTCTCTTTATAAAAGTGGGACAATACCACCTTCATAAAGCTGATGTAAGGATTGGTGAATGAATCTATATAAAGTGCCCAGGAGACCCTCAGTAAAAGAAAGCCACTAGTAGAGCAGTCACAAACAGACACATTCAGTCTCCAAAAATCCCTGGTGGAGTTTCACTTTTGAGATTTTTGTCTACATTTCTTTCCCACCTAGAAATCTCTCTATTCTTGTCTAAATCTTACCTATGGTGCTAGACAGAATTCTAAGATGTCCCCCAAGATTTCCCTCCCCTGGTGTACACACTCTGCATAATCCCCAGGACTGTGAATAAATGGATTTTACTTTCATGATTAGATGATGTTATATAGCACCATCGACTTTAAAATAGGGAGATTAGCCAGGTGAGCCATTCCTAAACAGAGCAGTTGTTCACAACAGAAGAAATAAAAGATTATGGCTGGGCAAGGTGGCTCCTGCCTGTATCCTAGCAGTCTGGGAGACCGAGCAGGGAGGATTACTTGAGCTCAGGAGATGGAGACCAGCAGAGCAAGAATGAGAATGAGACCCCACGTCTCCTAAAAATAGAAAAAATTAGCCGGGGGTAGTGATGCAGGCCTTTAGTCCCAGCTACTTGGGAGGCTGAGGCAGGAGGATCACTTGAATCCAGGAGTTTGAGGTTGTAGTGAGCTAAGATGATGCCACTGCACTCTAGCCAGGGTGTCAGAGCCAGACTCTGTCTCAAAAAAAAAAAAAGGGTAAAAAGCAAAAATAGGATTTGATGAGCCATTGCTGGATTAAAGACGCAGGAGGCCACGGGTCAAGGAATGTGTACAGCCTCTAAGAGCTCAGAGTGGCCCCTGACTGAGTGCCAGTAAGGAAACAGGTAACTCAGTCCTACAGTTACAAGGAACTGAATTCTACCAACAAAAAAAAATGATCTTAGGAACAGATTTTTCCCCAGAGCCTCCAGGTGGAACTCAGTCCAGTGGACACCTTGATTTCAGCCTTGTGATGCTGAGCAGAAAACCCAGTCACACCATGAGGGACTTCCATCCACCACATCTATGAAATTGTGAGATAAATAAGTTGTTTTAAGCCATTAGGTTTGTAGTAATTTGTTAGATAACGATAGAACACTAATATAGCTACCTTCAAGGCCCACTTCTTCTGGTCCTTTCTGTATGATTTCCCACTATAAGGCCCTGGCATGAGCTGTTTGTACTAATCCTTTGTCCTTGATAGCACTTATCACAATTGTCCTTTTTTACATTTCTTTCCTGTCTATGACAGAGGCTGCTAGATGTCCTCCAATATCTATTCTGCTCTTCCTCCACAGTTACAGAACCCCAGAATTATAGCCCAGAACTTAACCACAAGGTACTAATTTGATATTAATACTTGGCATATTACAAATCCTTGATTTTCTCATGTCTAAAATGGAGATAATAAAGTTTTCAATCTCATTAAACATAAAATATATATTAAGGACTCAAAAAATGTTAACAGAGAGAGAGGTTAATTCATAACAGGCACCAGATAAGGAACCATCATGAAACTAAGTTGCAAATATGTGGCAAAGACCTTGTGGTGTTCAAATTCCAAGTAGAAGGAGATCAGCATGGGCCTCAGGGTGAGAAAGAGTCTGTGGGGCAGTGGAACTAAATCTTCTCTCAAAGGAAGAACAACGTTTGGATAGGCAGGCAGAAGGGTAGACATTCCAGAATGAGCAAGGCAGGAAGTGGGCGAATGGTCCAGGTCAGCGATTAAATGTTAGACTGAAGTGAATGTTCATGCAACTCAAAGATAAGGATGAAAAGGTAATTTCTACAAAATTATAACTTACAGAGGTTAAGGACTGTGTGACATTTGCTCTTGGTTGTGGCTAGCTCAACATGACTCCTCACCAAGTAATTAGTTGGAAGACCACTGATGATAGGGAGCATTGTAAGATACATAAAAATTTAGCATTTCCAAGTTAGAAATAATTGGGGAAGAGTTTTTGATGGTGGCAATTACATTACACACTGCTCTATGACCTGGGAAACTTTCGATTCTTTGAAGTCCATAGCAATTCTCTGAGATAGGTGAAAAAAAGAAATATCTCTCGCTTTCACATACAAACTGGGAAATTGAGACATAGTTGCAACTATCAGTTGTGAGTACAATTTGTGAAATTTTTAGTCAGGGATAGAAGTGGATATAAAACCTGAGCCGCCTTCTTTTTTTTTTTTTTTTTTTTTTTTGAGACAGAGTCTCACTTTGTTGCCCAGGCTAAAGTGCCGTGGCTTCAGCCTAGCTCACAGCAACCTCAAACTCCTGGGCTCAAGCAATCTTCTGCCTCAGCCTCCCAAGTAGCTGGGACTACAGGCATGACCCACCATGCCCGGCTAATTTTTTTTCTATATATTTTTAGTTGTCCAATTAATTTCTTTCTATTTATAGTAGAGACGGGGTCTCGCTTTTGCTCAGGCTGGTCTCGAACTCCCGACCTTGAGAGATCCACCTGCCTCGGCCTCCCAGAGTGCTAGGATTACACAGGAGTGAGCCACTGCGCCCAGCCTGAGCCTTCTTTATTTAGTTGGGATACTCACTTATCTCTCCTGGTTTTTGTGCTCTCCGTGATTAGATTTTGTACAGCTGTGTATTGGTGATGTGGCTAAGAATTTACTTACATCTTTCAACACATGCCAGCACACTTTGTGCCCACATGAGTGAACCTACAACATACACATACAAACACACACACACACACACACACACACACACTGCATCCCCCAGCTCACCACAGATGAACCCTCCCTCTCTATCTAGAGGACCTCACCAGCCCTGTCCCCACAAGTCCCCCACATGAAAACCACACAGTGGCTTGGTTAATAGCTTTTTCTTCCTCTCCTTAAATGCTGACAAGTATACCACGCCCCACCCTCCACCTCCACCCAAACCCACAACCATTTCCCCCATCACGTTGAAAACAATGTGGCTCTTCTCTTTACTTGACCAAATTTTTTTAATTGAATGTGGATTTAAGTCATTTTCAACTTTACACATTTTCCAATTTTCACTGGTTTTTAATTACACTTTAATTTTCTGTGTTGTATGAAAAAGCCACAAACAAGACACTTAAAATTTTGTAAAATTCCAGTTCCTAGAGGTAACTTTTAATGTATTCTCTTTCACCTTATTCCTATTCATATATATTTTGTGTATTCAATTTTTTCTCATACAAATTGTTTATTGATATCATTTACATACCATAAAGTTCACCCTTTTAAAGTATAGTGTTCAATTTTTATTCCTGCTATTTTCACCTTATGTAAGTATATCAAGAACATATGACTAGGTTTTAAATGTGTAAAAAAAAATATGTCAATGACATTAAATATTCTTCAAAAACATAATTTTTCGTGGCTATATATATATTATAATATTTAAAGTGCACAAGAATCACAACTTATTTAACCATCTTTCTATTATTGGACATATAGGTTGTCTCCAGCTTTTTACTATTATAAGTTATGCATTGAAAAATACCCTTGGCCAGGCATGGTGGTTCATGCCTGTAATCCTAGCACTCTGGGAGGCCAAAGTGGGAAGATAGATTGAGGCCATAAACTCAAGACCAGCTTGAGCAAGATCAAGACCCTGTCTCTACAAAAAATAGAAAAATTAGCCAGGCATGGTGGTGCATAACTATAGTCCCAGCTACTTGGGAGGCTGAGGCAAGAAGATTGCTTGAGCCCAGGAGTTCGAGGTTGCAGTGAGCTAAGATGATGCCACTGCAATCTAGCCAGGGCAAAAGAGCAAGACTCTGTCTCCAAATATATATATAGAGAGAGACATATACATATATATATAAAGAAAGAGAGAGAGAGATCTCCTTGAGTTTTTGTTTTTATAGTCATTGAACTATTATTTGAACACATTTATTATTATGAGAGGAGCAAACACTGTTGGTTGCCCATCCAATAGGCATTCTCTCCTTCATCCTTACCTAATGGAATCCAAAATTGTGAAGAAATGTATTAGTTATCTCTTGCTGCATATAAAATCACTCCCAAACAACAATCCTTTCTGTCTCTCAAGGTTTCTTTAGCTCAGAAATTTGAAAGTGGCTTGGCTGTGATGTTCCAGCTCAGAGTCACTGATGAGTTTGCAGTCAGATGGTAGCTACACCTGGGGTCAGCTCCAGAGCTTCTTCACTCACATGTCTGATACCTGGACTCCAAAAACTTAAAGAGCTGGGGGTTGAACAGATGGATCTCTTCAGGAATTTCTTTCTGTTTCTATGTGTTCCCTCAGCATGGTCTTTCAAGCATGGCAGCTTCAGAGTAGCCATATTTCTTATATGGGACTCAGAACTCCAAAAGTACATCTCCCAAGAGATTGAGAGCTAGGCAGAAGGGGTATCACCTTTTCTATCAAAGCCTTGCAAGTCACAGACATCACTCCTACCCAAGTCATACATCTGGGCTTGCCCAGATTCCAGGAAAGGAAATATAGACCTCACTCCTTGATGAAGAATTATCAATGTAACACTGTAAAAAGAGTATTTGGAAAATATTAATACAATCTGCAGAAGGAGACAAACATGCCCAGAGAAGCTGGGTCCCTATCCCAACCTAAGGGATAAACAATGCTTTATCTAAAGACACTGCTAGTTATCCACCCAAAATTGATTTCTACTTCCTCCTGTTGGAACCCAGCTAAACATACTAAATTACATAGGCTCCCTTGCAACTAGGATAGCCAAGTGACATTTTTTGCCCAATGAACTAAGCTAAGAGATCTAAGAAAGCTTTTGTTTTCCTAATATAGGCATTGCCCCTTCCTGATGCACAGGAATACAGTCTATCCACCTGGTCATAGTGATTGATTCAGAAATGAGCAATGGACCCAAATTGATCCAATGCGAGAAGAGTGACTCCTAGGTACCAAAGTACCAAAGGCACGCTTTCTTTTCCCCCAACCTATGATGTAAAATGGGAAGCATATGCAGCCATGTAGCTTTTATTAATATAATGGGAAATCCTGGAGCTCTAGGAAACATCATAAGGAGCTTAAACTTTAAGGCAACACCATTGACAGAGACAAAGAGAGAGAGACAGAGAGAGAGAGAGAGATGTTTCTGGTGAAATTTTGATTTTGAACTCAATCCTCACCTGATGCCTGACTGACCTTGGAATTTTCCAGTTTCTGTGTGTATTAGTCAGAGTTTCCCAGAGAAATGCAATCAATAGGAGATATAACCATATATCTCCTATTGGATATTTTGTACATATGTAAATAAGAAACTGTCTCACACAATTATGGAGGCAGGCAAACCCAAGATCTGCAGAGTGAGCTGGCAAGCTGGAGAACCAGGAGAGCTGATGTTTCAGTCCAAGTCTGAAGGCAAGAAAAAAGCCTAGTGCAAAAGCAGTCAGGTAGGAAAGAATTATCTTATTTATGGGAGGGTCATCCTTTTCCTTACATTCAGATTTTTAACTGATTGGATGAGGCAGACCCAAATCTTCTTTATTAAGCCTATCAATTTAAACATTAATCTTATCCAAAAACACCCTCACAGAAACACATAGGATAATGTTTGACCAAATATCTGGGTACTCCCTAGCCCAGTCAAGTAGACACAAAATTAACCAGCACACCAAATAAATAAATTCCTCTATGGTTTAGGCTAGTTTAACATGGGTTATCTTTCACCTGCAACCAAAAGAGACTTAAGTGATTATATTTATCATATTTACTGTTTTAGAAAAAATTGATAAATCTGTTATGTATTTATTTATGAATTCATTTGAAACAATAATAAACTCATCACCTTTTAATATAAATAATATTTTATGAAAAATAATGAGAATCCCTTAAAAAAGTCTCAAAGACCCCTAGGGTTTCTTAAACCACACTTTAAGAGCTAGGTACATGCTGACGCGTTTCTTGCCCTTATTGTAACATTTTGTAGCAGTTATCTCTTATTTTGACTTCCCAGGATCACATCTATCTTTGTTTGGTGACAAAATTCTTCTTTCCTAAAAATAGTCTATTGGAGATGATTCAGATGAGGCTGGCCACAACTCTTTTCCAACTCAGTGATAAACATGTGATCTATGATTGGCCAGAGTTTCTTCTGGAGCTCTTATCCTGAGCTATTAGAAAACTCTCTCTCTCACTCTCACTCTTACTCTCTCCCTTCCCACCACCACCTAGCAGCTTTGTGAATCTTGGACTGAAAATGGCTTTCTTGCCCATTAAGTGGAGAGGCAGCCTTCTTAGAAGTGTGAAGACCCATTTCTCCAAATAAGCTCACATTAAAGAAAAAAGAAAGAAAGAAAGAAATGAAAAGACCCAGTCTTTGAAGACATAATTTGAGTCTTTGGAGCAAGCCATGACTGAAAAATCTCCCTTCCCTCTTCTTGGTTGTGTAAGCCAGTTTGCCTAAGTTGAGTTTCTATCACTGACAACTGAAGGAGACCTGACTAATACATATCACTAACATTTGTATACCAGTTGTAACCTCCAATACCTTAAAAGTGACATGAGAATTTCAGGAACTATCATAGGACAACAGGAAAAATATTTGGGGGTATGGAATCTTCCAGACATCTAAAAAAATTGGCTGCACCTTAGAATCAACAAAAGGAGCTTTTTCACAATACAAATTCCTAGGCCCTGCCCAGAAAAGTCTGATTCACAGGGCCTGGGGTGGGGCCCAAAGAATCTATATGGTTCCTTGATGATCCTGATGCAATTAATTCAAGATCTGTGTTTGGTAAAAACTAACCTACAAAATTACTAACTCCATCAGAAGAATAATTCTTGCTACAGTGTGGATTTATAGGCCTTGATAAAGAAAACTTCCTTGGCTGATACAGGAATGCCAGGATTTTCAGAAATTCACTGAAGAGAAATCCTGAAGTTTATAAATTTAGTAAAATGTTCCCACAAGGTATAACACCCACTTACCTCCCACCCTCTTTCAGGCTAGATTATTTAAGAGTTTCTCGATGTCATCTTCAACTTTCTATCTTGTCCACAGTTTTGCCAGTGAAACTGTTAACTGTATGTGTCACGCAGTCTAATTCTGCACAGCATCTGGCAACTCAGCATTTTGCCAACCATAACAGACATCATTCAAATGTGCTAATCAAATGTGCTAACAACAACTAGTAATGAGGACATCATATTGAACACCACTATGCTGGGCACCAAGGCAAAATCTAGGAAACCCAGGCAGAACTTTCTAATTAATTGATCATTGCCAGACTTCAGCTGATCGGTTTTGTGGTTGGGTGGATTTTGTGAGAAAATCCTCAGGACCTCTCCCTAAAAAATATGTAGTAATGGTTTTTCCAGATATGGATCTTGTATATCATGATTATAAAAGTTTTGTTTTGTGTTCCTTCAATAAAATGTTATTGTTTTTTCCACTAGATGTACCTATCTTATTAAATTTATTTCTTGGTATTCATAGTTTGTTGATGACTAGAACAGCTTTTTTAAATTTACTCTTCCCAGGAAATTATTTCTGATTTAAAGAAAAGCTATTTTTAAATTCCTATAAGATAAATTCTCTTATTAATTATAAATAAGGTTTAATTTTGGTAGAGTTTCTCTTTTTTTTATTTTTTATTTTTAGAGACAGGGTCTCACTCTTGCTCATGCTGTTCTTGAACTCCTGAGTTCAAGCAATCCTCCCGCCTTAGCCTCCCAGAGTGCTAGGATTACAGGTGTGAGTCAGCATGGCCAGCCAAGTCTCTTAATATTTTCTTTTTATGCAATTATATCATCTGAAAAATTAAACTTTCTTTGCCCTTTGTTTCCAATATTTATTCCCGTATGTTTTGTTTTCTTATCTTATTGCATTAGCACAACCTTCAGCATGTCAAATACAGAGATGATGATAGTCATCTTCTTTTTTACTGATGATTTTATTATATCTCCATTTAAAATAATTTTATTCTTTGTTTTGATAAACAGTAAAGATTATATTTTAGTCAAAATATATGTGAGCTACCTAAGTGATTGCAAAGATGGCATATATTCATTAAGAATGCTTTTAGCTGCAAAGAGCAGAGAATTGAACTAAGACTAGCATAAACAAACAGGAATTAGACTTCCAATCTTGACCAAGGACAGACTAACAGACTATGTTTACCTTTTTATCTAAAAACTAAAAAGAGGCCAGGCGCGGTGGCTCAACGCCTGTAATCCTAGCACTCTGGGAGGCCAAGGCGGGAGGATCGCTCAAGGTCAGGAGTTCGAAACCAGCCTGAGCAAGAGCGAGACCCCATCTCTACTAAAAATAGAAACAAATTAATTGGCCAACTAAAAAAAAAAATATATATATATATATATATATATATATATATATATATATAATATAAATTAGCCAGGCATGGTGGCGCATGCCTGTAGTCCCAGCTACTTGGGAGGCTGAGGCAGAAGGATCGCTTGAGCCCAGGAATGTGAGGTTGCTGTGAGCTAGGCTGACGCCATGGCACTCTAGCCTGGGCAACACAGTGAGAATCTGTCTCAAAAAAAAAAAAAAGAAAAAGAAAAAATACAAATATATGAAACCATTTTCAAACTTTAGACAAGAGGCAGTGCCTCACAGTAAGCTTTACACTTTGTCCTGGCTTGCAACCAGTGCAGGGAAGAGGAACTCAAAGAGTCCATAGTTTCCCTGAGTTGAGGAGGTATTGCTGGGAATACTAAGATGTCAAGAAGACTATAATTCACAGTAAAAAGTACCAGAGAGGCAAGAGCTGCACATGAAGAGAGCTCTGAAGATTTGCAGAGGATCACCATTGGGTCTTTAAGTGGCTACTGTTTAGAACATGCATGTGAGAAAACTACCCAAGGCTAGGAAAAGAACCATCTGAAAGGAGGAAGTCGAACAACTCACAGAGATCAAATGGAGGTGGGAAGAGTTCCTGTTCCCAGTAGCCAGAATGGAAAAATCTTTTTTTGTTGTTTTTTTTGTTTTTGAGACGGAGTATCACTGTGTTGCCTGGGCTCGAGTGCCATGGCATCAGCCTAGCTCACAGCAACCTCAAACTCCTGGGCTCAAGCAGTCCTTCTGTCCCAGCCTCCTGAGTAGCTGGGACTACAGGCATGCACCACCATGCCTGGCTAATTTTTTCTATATATGTTTAGTTGGCCAATTAATTTCTTTGTATTTTTAGTAGAGACGGGGTCTTGCTCTTGCTCAGACTGGTTTCAAACTCCTGACCTTGAGCGATCCACCCACCTCGGCCTCCCAGAGTGCTAGGATTACTGGCTTGAGCCACCACGCCTGGCCGAAAAATCTTTTAATACATGGGTCATCAAGTAGCATACTGTGTTAGGGTTCTCTAGAGAAACAGAACCAATAGAAGCTATAGCTATAGCTGTAGCTATAGCTATAAATGATATAGATATAGATAGATACACATGCACACACATATATAAATATTTATATATTATATGTATATATCTATACATATATAGAGAGAGATTTATTATGGAAATAAGAATAACAGCAGACTTCTCATTGGAAACAATGAAAGCAAGAAGCCAATGGAGTGATATCTTTAAAGTACAGTCATGTACCCCTTAATGACAGGAATATGTTCTGAGAAATGTGTCGTTGGGCAATTTCTTCATTGTGCAAACATCATGGAATGTACTTACACAAACCTAGATGCTATAGCCTACTACACACCTAGACTACATGGTGTAGCATATTGTTCCTAGGCTACAAACTTACACAGCATGTTACTATACTGAATACTGTAGGCAATTGTAACACAATAGCAAGTAGAAAACATAGAAAAAGGACAGTTAAAATATGGTATTATAATCTTATGGGACCACTGTTATATATATGGTCCATTGTTGACCAAAACATCATTATGCAGTGCATGACTGTACCGAAAGAAAAAAATAAAACAAAACCATCAACCTAGAATTCTATGCCCAGAGAAACACCCTTCAAAAATGAAGGCAAAATCCAGGTGCCATGGCTCACACCTGTAATCCCAGCAACTTGGGAAGATTGTTTGAGGCTAGGAGTTCAAGACCAGCCTGGGCAGGAAAGAAAAGAAGGCAAAGACAAAATAAAAACTTTTTCAGACATAGAAAGCTGAAAAACATTTTTTCTAGTGGGCATGCATTAAAGGAATGTCACAAGAAGTCTTTCAGACAGAAGGAAAATGATACATACACAAAGGAATAAAAGGTATTATAAATGGTAAATATGTGTGGAAGTATAAACAAATAAGGATTTATTTTCCTCATATAACAAAAAGGTTAGAGATTAAGCCTGGGTAATTTTAATTCACCTGATCAATCTGCAAGGATTCCAGTTCTTTTTAATCTTCACTTTGGCAAATTGGGCTTTGCATCCTTAATGTTTGTTGCTTCAAAGAAGCCTTACCTTAAAATGTTTCTATTCATGTACCAGTAAAATACATATATGAATATAATATTTGTATAAATATTACTGAGCAAAAACATCTGGAAAGTGATCACTAAGTTCAAATGCTGTTGAGAGGGTAAAGGATGTTATCATGTGAGTTGGGGCTAAATAAAAAAATCTCATTAACTGAAGAAAATTGCCATTATTACTCCAGGAAACTGAGGCATAGAAAGACCAAAGGTAGAAAATTTTAGGTTGGGCTGTGCCTCACCCTCTGGGTTCTATGGCATTTAACACTCAGTTTGTTTCTTCTATCCTTCTTCTTCTTCTTTTCTTTTTTTTTTAAGAGACAGGGTCTCTCTGGAGTGCAGTGGTGTGATCACAGCTAACTGCAACGTGGAACTCCTGGGTTCAAGTGATCCTCTTGCCTCAGCCTCCTGAGTAGCTAGGACTACACGTATGTACCACCATGCCTGGCTAATGTTTTTATTATTATTTTTGTAGAGATGAGGTCTTACTATGTTGCCCAGGCTGGTCTCAAACTCCTGGCCTCAAGCA
>CAUYRT010029908.1:0-12951 GCA_963574885.1 Lepilemur ruficaudatus
TGCCCCTCCCCCCACAATGCTTACCGCATCCCTCAGTTGTGAGTCTACCTGCCCAAATACCTAATCCCTGGAGAACATCACCACCATTTGAGCACCTTAGAGTTAATCAGTCAGTACCAATTTGATGGTGAGTACATGTAAGCCCATTCTTCTGAGTACTTGTATCACCTCACTTCGGATAACGGGCTCTATCTCAATCCAGGATAATATAAGTGATGTTAGATCACTGTCATTTCTTATAATTGAGTAATATTTCATTGTATACATATAACAAATTTTAACAATCCACTCATCAAATGACGGGCACTTGGGTTGCTTACAAATCCTTACAATCGTGAATTGTGCTGCCATAAACATTCGGGTGCAGTGTCTTTATTATAGAATGTCTGATGCTCTTTTAGGTAAATGGCTAATAATGCTATTGCTGGATCGAATGGTATTTCTATTTTTACCTCTTTGAGGTATCTCCAAATTATTTTCCACAGAGGTTGCACTAATTTGCAGTCCCAACAGCAGTGTAAGAGTGTTTCAGTCTCTCCACATCCTCCCCAGCATGTGTTGTTTTTGGATTTTTTGATAGAGGCCAATCTTGCTGGGGTTAGGTGATATCTCACTATGATTTTGATTTGCATTTCTCTAATAATTAGAGATGTTCAGCATTTTTTATATGCTTAGTGGCCATTATTCTGTCTTCTTTGGAAAAGTTTCTGTTCATTTCTGTGGCCCATTTATTGATGGGGTGGTTTGATTTTATCTTGTTGATTCTTTTAAGTTCTAGATAGATTCTTGTTATCAGACCTTTATCGGATGTGTAGAGAGCAAATATTTCCTCCCATTCTGTTTGTTCTCCATTTGCTCTAATGATAGTTTCCTTGGCTATGCAGAAGCTTTTTAATTTGATCAGATCCCATCTGTTTATTTGTGTTGCTGTGGTGATTGCTTTGGGGTCTTCTTCAAAAATTGTCTGCCTAGGCCAATGTCTGAAAGGGTCTTCCCAACATATTCTTCTTGGATTCTTAAGGTTTCATGCTTTAGGTTTAAATCCGTTATCCATCTTGAGTGTATTTTTGTGAGAAGTGAGTGGTAGGGAGCCAGTTTCATTCTTCTACATGTAGCTATCCAGTTTTCCTAGCACCATTTATTCACAGGAGATTCTTTTGCCCAATGTGTATTTTTGTCTGCTTTATCAAAGATTGGATTACCATATGCAGATGGTTTTACCCCTGGAATCTCAATCCTGTTCCAAACATCAGTGTATCTATTCTTGTGCCATTAGCAGGTTCTTTTAATTATTATTGCTTTGTAGAATAGCTTGAAGTCTGGAAGATCGATGCCTCCCAGTTTGTTCTTTTTACTTAAGATTGCTTTGGCTATACGAGACCTTTTTTGGTTCCATACAAAGTGAAGAATTACTTTTTCTAGATTTGTAAAGAATGATATACTTTGACATATCAAATACTTTGATGGGTATTGCATTTATTCTGCAGATAACTTTAGGTAATATAGATATTTTAACAATATTGATTCTACCAATCCATGAACAAGGTAGAATTTTCCAACTGTTTAAGTCTCCTAAAATTTCTTTGTTTTAGCCAACAGACACTACAGAAATACAAAACATTATTTCGATCACTATAAAAAAAAAAAAAACCTATATGCCCAAAAACTACATAACGAGGAGGAAATGGACAAATTCCTGGAAACATACAACCTCCCTCAGTTCACCCAGGAGGTAACAGAATTTCTGAATAGACTAATTTCAAGGTCAGAAATTGTTTAGCAGCTCATGAAGATCTGACAAGGTTTGCTTTATGTAGTTGGGTGCTCCTACGTAGGGTGCGTAAATATTAAGAATAGTTAAATCTTCTTGTTGGATCTTCCCTTTCACCATTATAAAGTGGCCATCTTTATCCTTTTATACATTTGTTATTCTAAAGCTTCTGTTGTCTGCAAATAGTATAGCTACGCCTGCTTTCTTTTGACTTCCGTTTGCCTGGATGATCGTTTTCCATCCCTTGACCATCAGCCGGAATGCATCCTTGTCTCTGGACTTCTTTGACAGAGTCGGTTTTTGAATGTAACAAGATAAGTCAACTTGAGTGGTAATATATTTTGGGAAATCAGCTGACTACAAACTGTGACTGTAAACATTGTACTGTAAATGCTTTGTAGTTTTCCCCCAATTAAAAAAAAAAAGAAAAAAAAGAAAAAGAAATTGGAGTAGCAATTAAAAACCTCCAAAAATGGAAAAGTCCTGGACCAGATGGCTACACATCAGAGTTTTACCAAACATATAAAGAAGAACTTGTAACTATAATACAGAAATTATTCCACAACATTGAGAAGGAAGGTATCCTTCCTAACTCATTCCACAAAGCCAATATCACCTTGATACCACAGCTAGGAAAGGACACAACAACAACAACAAAAAAGAAAATTACAGGCGAATATCCCTCATAAATATATATGCAAAAATCCTCAACAAAATTTTAGCAAATTGAATTCAGCAGCACCTCAACAAAATAATTCACCATGACCAGGTGGGCTTTATTATTCCAGGGATGCAAGACTGGTTCAACATACACAAATCTATAAATGCAATTTGCCTCATAAATAAAACAAAGAACAAAGACCATATGATTCTCTCAACAGATGCAGAAAAAGTATTTGACAAAGTCCAACACACCTTTATGATAAAAACTCTTAACAAAGTAGGCATAGACAGCTCATACCTCAAAATTATCAAGTCCATTTATGACAAACCCACGGCCAATATCATACTGAATGGGGAAAAATTGAAACCATTTCCACCTCAAACTGGAACTAGACAAGGATGCCCACTATCTCCACTTCTATTTAACATAGTGCTCAAAGTCCTAGCTATAGCAATCAGGCAAGAGAGGGGCATTAAGGGCATCCAAGTGGGGCCAGACGAGAACAAACTCTCACTCTTTGCCGATGATGTGATATCATATGTAGAAAACTCCATGGATTTGTCCAAGAGACTCCTAGATTTGAGAAATGAATTCACTAAAGTCTCAGGTTACAAAATCAACATACACAAATCAGAGGCATTCATATACGCCAATAACAGTGAAGCCAAAACTCAAATCAAAAATGCAGTAACTTTTACAATAGACACAAACAAAATTAAATATCTAGGAATATACTTAACGAAAGATACGAAAGACTTATACAAGGAGAACTACAAAACGCTTAAAAAAAGATATTGTAGAAGATGTAAACAGATGGAAAAATCTACCTTGTTCATGGATTCTTAGAACGAATATTGTTAAAATGACAATAATACCTAAAGTGATCTACAGAATAAATGCAATCCCCATCAAAGTACCATCATCATTCTTTACAGATCTAGAAAAAATAATTCTTCACTTTGTATGGAAGCAGAAAAGACCTCGTATAGCCAAAGCAATCATTTTTTTTCTTCCTAAAATTTTATTGGGGGAAAACTACAAAACATTTACAGTACGATGTTTACAGTCACAATTTGTAGTGAGTTGATTTCCCAAAATATATTACCACTCAAGTTGACTTATCTTGTTACATTCAAAAACCTACTCTGTGGCCTCTATCAAAAAATCCCAAAACAACAAATGCTGGCAAGGATGTGGAGAGAGAGGGGCACTCTTACACTGTTGGTGGGACTGCAAATTGGTGAAAACTTTGTGGAAAATAATTTGGAGATTCCTCAAAGAGCTAAAATTAGAATTACCATTCGATCCAGCAATAGCATTGTTGGGCATCTACCCAAAGCAATCTTAAGTAAAAAGAACAAACTGAAAGGCATCTGTCTTCCAGTCTTCAAGCTGTACTACAAAGCAATAATAATCAAAACAGCTTCTCTACTGGCACAAGAACAGAGACATTGATCTTTGGAACAGGACTGAGTACCCAGAGATGAAACCATCTGCATATGGTAATCTAATCTTTGATAAACCAGACAAAAATATACATTGAGGAAAAGAATCTCTTTTCAATAAGTGGTGCTGAGAAAACTGGATAGCTACATGCAGGAGAACGAAACTGGGTCCCTACCTCTCACCTCTTACAAAGATCCACTCAAGATGGATAACAGTAAGGGACTATAGAAATGATCCCTGAAAGTATAGTCTTGACCAATTTATTTAAGTATAATTTACATTCCATGCCATTACTCTATTTTAGTGAACAATTATATGATTATTAGTATAGTGAAATTATTAGTATAGTATAGTATTAGTAAAAGTGAACAATTATATGATTATTAGTAAGTTTACCAAGTTGTACAGCTATTCACATAAATCAGTTTTAGAAGATTTCCTTAAATTTGTCTGAAAAAAGAAAAAAAAAAGAGATGGATAACAGTCTTAAACCTAAGGCGTAAAACCTTAAGAATCTTAGAGGAAGATGTTGGGAAGACCCTTTCAGACATTGGCCTAGGCAAAGAGTTTTTGAAGAAGACCCCCAAAGCAATCACCACAGCAACAAAAATAAATAGATGTGATCTGATCAAATTAAAAAGCTTCTGCACAGCCAAAGAGACTATCACTAGAGCAAATAGACAACCTACAGAATGGGAGAAAATATTTGCTCTCTACACCTCCGACAAAGGTCTGATAACAAGAATCTATCTAGAACTTAAAGGAACCAACAAGAAAAAATCAAACCACCCCATCAATAAAAGGGCAATGGAAATGAACAGAAACTTTTCCAAAGAAGACAGAATAATGGCCAGCAAACATATAAAAAATGCTCATCATTTCTAATCATTAGAGAAATGCAAATCAAAACCACAATGAGATATCACCTAACCCCTGTGAGATTGGCCACTATCAAAAAAATCCCAAAACAAAAAAATGCTGGCGAGGATGTGGAGAGACAGCAACACTCTTACACTGCTGGTGGGACTGCAAATTAGTGCAACCTCTGTTGAAAAGAATTTGGAGATTCCCCAAAGAGTTAAAAATAGAAATACCATTAGATCCAGCAATAGCACTATTAGGCATCTACTGATGAGAGCAAAAGATATTCTATAATAATGACATCTGCACCCGAACGTTTATAGCAGCACAATTCACTATTGCAAGGACGTGGAAACTACCCAAGTGCCCGTCAATTCATGAGTGGATTATTAAAATTTGGTATATGTATGCAGTGGAATATTACTCAATTATAAGAAACGACAGTGATCTAGCACTGCTTATATTATCCTGAATTGAGCTTGAGCCCATTATCCAAATTGAGGTGACACAAGATCAGAAGAATGGGCTCCACATGTTCTCGCCATCAAATTGGTATTGAATGATTAACACTATGGTGCTCAAATGGTCATGTTTTTCTCCTGGGATTTGGGGGTTGAGTGGGTAGACTCACAACTGAGGGATGCGGTGAGCATTGTGGAGGGGAGCGGCATACCTCTAACCCTTGCTAGGGAGAAGCAAAGATATAAAATGTAACCAAAATGTTTGTACGCTCATAATTTCCTGAAATAAAAGGGAAAAAAAGATGTAGAAGAAATTTCTAAAGACCTAGAGTTGAGAGAGAATGGCATAGATAGGAAATAAAAGTAGTCCACTGAAAAAAATGCTGACACCTCCTGTTTTATGGGTTTGAAGTTTGTCCAAAAAAAAAAAAAAATCAAAAGCATGGTCAAAAGAATGAGAAATAAAAGCCTAACTAGGCAGGTACTGTAAGTGAAATTTGACTTCAATGACTTGGAAACTGGTACTTTGCTTAATTATTCAGCTTTGTTCAATAGTTTATTATGTGCTATTTTTAAATGAGTTTATATGTCGGGTTTATGAACTATCTCAGGTTATGGAAACATTTTTTCTTTAGCGCAAAGTAAAAGGTATCTAGAGGGAAACTTACCACTTAAATTTAAAGCTGATAAACATTGTGAAATAAATCCAAACTATATTTCTCATACGTTTACTCTTAGAATGTGTTTATTAAAAGTTGTTTAGTGTTTCCAGAAGATTTATTAGTTGCTGGAAAGCTTGTTAGAAAAAACTTACTTATTTTGTGGGATCATGCCAAATTGAGTCAGGGATTTGGAGCTTTAGTCTTGATCCTACCACTGACTCACTTCAGGCCTATCTTTAAACTTTCTTCCTCTATGAAGTCAAAATCTCTTTTCTTACAAAGAGAAAAACTTGGAGGTTTTGGAAGGGACTGCTCTATCTATACAAGTATAAATGATTTATTAGGAAGGTTGGGCTTTTAAATTGTTTCATAAATGGCATAAGTAACTTAAGGAGTAAGACCTAAGTTCTTACCTGAGAAACTGAGGCAGCAATAAATTGAGTCTCCAAAAAATCAACTAGCCCTAGGAGATACATGTATGAACGTTTAACAAACTAATATAAATATTTAGATAGTAGTTTGCACTGAAATTTTCAATTGTTTGGACAGTTTGATATGCAAGGGATTGAACCAATTTCAAAAGTCCCCAAGTACTGGGATGGGCACAGGCCAAGGCCCACTCTTAGAATTACAACGAACAAGTGAAGACCAAACAGAATTCCAATCATAAGAATGAGGCACAGTTGACAATGGGGAAAGGGTTGGTGAGACAAGTGATTTGGCAACAATATGTGCATCCACTAATGGCCTCTAAGGAAACAGAATCCAGGGTTTACTTATTAGTGAGGAAGATTTGAAGAGAAAAATGAGAAATTAGTCTTTATGACTAGGCAACTAGTTCCCAGGTCTACTAATTTCTGAGCCTGGGACAGTGTATTTGTCAGAGGTTCTCCAGAAATACAGAGCCAAAAGCTATGTCTTTTTGCTCCGGGGGCCTCACAAGACCCAGGGTGGCCACCTGCTCCCAGATTACTGTGCACTGACCAGGCCAGGCGGGGAGGCCTTGGTTGGCTGGGTTTGCAGGACAGTGAGAGCACTTCTGTCTTAAAGGTTTTTTCTGATTGAAGCTTTAATGGAGCGTTATTTATTTATCAAGGCCTCTTTGGCAAGCCTGGGAACCAGAAAAGGGTAGAAGGGTGAGGCTCATACCCTGACACCCTATACCCCTGGGCCAGGGCAAGGATCCCTGAGCTGTTCTTTCACCCCACCCCAAAGGAGCTGAGGCATGAGTGATTTATTTATTGGGAAAGTGAGGGAGGGAGGGAGACTGACTTGACAGCCAGGATTGGGTGGATGGTGGGGTGGGCCCTCTCCAGGGGGCCACTTAAGCTGCCCCCTAGGATGGATATGAGATGGGAGAGGTGAGTACGGGACCTTCACGGATATGGTGGGCAGGAGGGGTGGCGAGGGGCCCCTCTTGTGGTGTTAAAGAACCCTCCCTCGTTGTATGCCCCATCCTACAATCTGCACTTTGATTTGCTTCCTAACAGCGCTGTTCCCTCTTGCTTTGGTTTTAATAAATATTTTGATGATGTTAAAAAAAAAAAAAAAGCAAACAGGGAAATATGGCGGAGGGAAGGGGAGGGAGAGAGAGAGAGAGAGAGAGAGAGAGAGACAGAGAGAGAGAGAGAGAGAGAGAGAGAGAGAGATGTTGTTTGTTCTATTTGTTCTATTTTATGAATTGGATCTCACAATTGGTTTGGGAAGTCCAAAATCTGCAGGGTTGGCTGGCAGGCTGGAGACCCAAGGAAGTGTTACAATTTGATACCCAAGATGCTCTGCTGGTACAATTCTGTCTTCTTCCAGGGTGGTCAGTCTTTTTTATTAAGGCCTTCAATTGATTGGGTGAGGCTCACCCATATTCTGGAGGCCAGTCTTGCTTTGCTCAAAGTCTGACTTAAATGTTAATGTCATCCAAAAACCACCTTCACAGAAATATTCATAATGATGTTTGACCAAATATCTGGGTACCATAGCCCAGCCAAGTTGACAAATAAAATTTTCCATCATAGCCAATGACTTAGACGTTAAAATCCTGCTAAAAATAATAGTTGACCTGGGCCAGGATAAACGCTCAGATCCCTAAGCACTGAAAAGATTATAATGCTTTCACCATATCTAATGGAAAAATATAATATTAAATTATGTAGTAACTTTTTGGAATGACAACAGTCTTACCATCCTATATATGCTTGTGTGTATTCTCTGTTCTTCTGGTTCCCTAAACATATTTTTAGTGTGTCTATTAGGTAATACAGTATTTCTTACCTTATCTGCTTCAGAGACTAAGAGTAAGTTTTTGAGGCTGCAAGACAGAGACATTAATGAACCCAATTTTCATGTGCTGGGGTTAAGAGAATCTAAGAAAATGCATGAACTAAAGGGAATCCTCTGTGTGTGTGTGTGTGTGTGTGTGTGTGTGTGTGTACTTGCTGATGATTTGGAAAATTTATGAAAGAGACCCAATTGGTATTGAGGAAAGATGAGGGCCTGGAGTAAGGTATTTATAGTGGACGGTTCAGAAGACACTACTAGTTGTCTACCCCATTATATATTCTCCCTTTCTTCTTTAGTAAGAAAACCCCTGATTTTAAGCTAGATTAATTACCAAAATAAGGCTATGTGTCTCAGTCATTCTTGCTCCATGGTGACTAGGTTCTTGCAAATGAGATTAAAGTAGAAGTGCCATGCAGCAGTTTCTAGTCAAATTAAACAACTGCTAGTGTATTCATTTTCTACTATAATCTGTGTGTCTTTCTTTTTCCTTCTGACTTGGGTACAGGCATGATGGTTTCATATAAAGCAGCCATCATGGTTCCCAGCTACTCTTTGTCTCCATGATTTGGTGAACCTACCATAACAGCTGTAGCCTGAGATTTTCAGGACTTCTTTCATGTAAGAACAAAATCAATTTCTGTCTTTAAAGTATATTTTTGTAATTTTTGTCATTATATGGAACCTCATTTTAGTGGAAAGGATGAGGATGACATTTAACACTGTAGAGAACCAAGGCAAAACAAGTTTGAAGAGCTCAATGTTAAGCTTTATTTTATAAGTCTAAATCTATTGTGTGTGCTAGTCTACTATTACCAAGGATACTATTTCAGTGACTATGAAGATACTACACAAATATGATGTAGATTATAACAAAATACAGGGGAATAGTTTCAAGAATCAGTGACAGCTTTTGGCCTCCCATGAGAGATGCCAATTTTATTATTTCATTATCCAAAACCTCAGTTTTATAACTTTCTAAATCAAGCCAGTTCTACCTGATAAACTTACTTTAATGATTTGTACTATACTTAAAATATGGACTTGAAAGAGACACACTGACGAGAGAAGGAGAAAAAAAGAAAAAAAAATAAAAATAATAAAATATGGATTTGAATTTATAAAGATACCATTGCAGTCTATTGATAGTATATTAAGGAGTCTTGTATATTTCATATTCTTTCATTTTAACAGGTAAACATAACAGAAGCTGCCTCATATCAGAGAAGGTGGTGGGATCTGGGGTCATTAAAGAAAGGACCTTTTAACTGCACTCACCTAGGACTTATCCTCAGCAACAAGCATGTGGGGGCAGGATATAAAACACTGTAGTCTTACTCTTCTTGGGAAGAAAGCCATCTGTTTGGGACTTTGGGGAAGAGGGAGATTTCTGTTTGGGGTTGCAAACTTCTGGAATGAAATCTTTATCTTGATGAGTTGGGCAGGAAGGGAGAGGCAAGAAGCAGTTTTGATTCAAATACCACAGATTCTCACCTCTCTTACCCAATTTTTATGTATTTTCTGGAAAAGATATTTCTTCATTTGCTCTTTTTCTCCTAAGACCATTTCCAGAGGGTTTAAATTATTGTTTTAAAACATATTTTCACAAGTTTCATTTGTGGAGTTTCTCCTGCTCTTTTGCTGGAAATTGATTTGTGGGTTTTTTTTTTTTTTCCCCCTCTTGAGATTTACAACTCACTTAATCTTCAGTTCACTGAATGGAATTTAACCTGTTTCTATTGTGCTATGCATAACATTTATTTAGTTTTTTCAAAACAATCAAGTGTTTAAATTTGGTGGTCTCTAGTTCACATAATTTTATGAATTAGTTATTATTTCATATATTCCTGAATATATTATTAATGATGCTTTTGCTAAAGTCCTCTCTGCTTGTTTTAGTGAAGATTTTTTCTCAGGTTTAGTTTTTTATTCTGTAATCTGAGCTTTGTTCCGCTCTTATGTGCTGTTGATCATCTTCACATGCTTGGTGATTCTTCATTGTTTGATCTTGGCATTTGCCATTTTTGAGGGGAGACTCTGCTATATCTGTGCAATTTTCTTGTGGGAGGTTTGTGAAATAATTTTGGAAATTGTACTTGGAGAGAATAGGAAAAGGCCAGGATATGATTCTTGGATTTGTGCTTTGGTATGTAGAGTCTTGGGATAGATGTTATATGGTTAGTCACCCTGTCATTTTCCTGTGGGCCTCTAATATCCCTCATTTCTCCTACCTTAGAGTAGATGCCCAATGTTGCAGCAGCTCTCTCAAAAGTGATTTGGAATGCTGTTTTCCTTCATTAAGATGTTTGTATTTCCATTCTAACATTAAGAGATTTATTATATTTAATTATTTTTCTGGAGCTGCCACTCTTGTTTTTCGACATGGTATTAGTCTTAGTTTCCACATATATTTTCTGCATTTCTAGGGATTTGTGTTGGGAATTTAAGCCTCCACAGTATACATAGCCCATCATCTTGAACCAGAATAAAGCATTCCTTTTAAATAGAAATTCTATCTAGGGTATACTTGATTCTAGTTTCTGGCAATAATGAATTTACAAAAATGCAATGGCATTATACAGTAGAAAATATGCAGAATTTGGAATCAAAGAGATCTGGGTTTTGATCCTAACTGCAGTGCTTATAAGTCATGTCACCTTAGATAAAGTTACTTAACATCTCTGAATGTTAACTTATGCCTTTGTACAGATAAAGGTAGCAATATCTCTGGCATAAAGGTTAGCTGTGAGAGTAAAAACAGGTAGCAAATGTAAAGTGCCTAGTATTTAGTACATCACCAATAGATCAAAATTATTATTTTTATATAGAGAAAATCTCATAATTTATACATCAACTTTCTTTAAAAATCTGCAACTTACTCATCAATAAAAATCTTAGTACAGTTTTAGAATGTTAAATCAAAATTTATGATGAAATACAGAATAATATTTTAAGTATATGGTTATCATATATTGGAATGTAATTCCAGGTGCCTGGTTTCTCATTTATAAACAGGAATAAATCCCTCCTGCGTTGCCTTTAAATTAATCTACTCCTTAATTGTTATAAAGATTTGGAAAGGGATAGTGATGAAAAAGGAGGAATACAGATTTATAAATGATTAAAAATGGCCATGTTTTAACTGGATAAGAAGTTAATTTAAATTTATTTTTCCTAACTTCTAGCTGTCTTGTTGTGAACTGTTTATCCCAAATTTTCTGGATAGAGTCACATATTTCCGCAATTTGTAAGATTTTCTTAACCTCAAAACTAGGTATTAAAAATAGGTATAAAAATATCAGAGAAGAAAATTACACCACATTTTGCTCAGATTGAATCAAGAAATAAATATACTGAGGAAATAAGTTAGGTAAAATATTAAAAATGAATCATTTGATTTTTAAATCACAAGGAATAGAGTGCAATTGCTACTGGAGTTTTCTCAAAAATTTTTATTTATATTTTATTTTTTTATTTCATCATATTATGGGGGTACAAATATTTAAGTTACGTGCCTTTCGCCCCCATCCCCCCCAGAGTCAGAGCTTCAAGCGTGTCAGTCCCCCAGATGGAGTGCATTGCGCTCATTAGGTATGTATATGCCCATCCCCTCCTCCCCCTCCCATCTGCCCGACACCCGATAAGTGTTATTC
Organism: Lepilemur ruficaudatus; assembly: GCA_963574885.1. NCBI lineage: Eukaryota > Metazoa > Chordata > Mammalia > Primates > Lepilemuridae > Lepilemur > Lepilemur ruficaudatus. The sequence goes on from CAUYRT010029908.1 coordinate 11,793, forward strand.
CTATACGTCCACTTAGGTGTTGATCAGTGAGACCAATTTGCTGGGGAGTACATGTGGTGCTTGTTTATCCATTCTTGGGATACTTCACTTAGTAGAATGGGTTCCAGCTCTTTCAAAGAAAATTGCAAGAGGTGCTAGATCACCATTGTTTCTTATAGCTGAATAGTCCTCCATGGTATCCATATACCACATTTTATTAATCCACTCATGTATGATGGGCACTTTGGTTGTTTCCACAACTTTGCAATTGTGAATTGTGCTGCTATAAACATTCGAGTGCAGGTGTCTTTTTTATAGAGTGTCTTTAGTTCATTTGTGCAGATGCCCAGTAATGGGATTGCTGGATCAAATGGCAGTTCTACTTGTATCGCTTTAAGGTATCTCCATATTGCTTTCCACAGAGGTTGCACTAGTTTGCAGTCCCACGAGCAATGTAAGAGTGTTCCTATCTCTCTGCATTCATGCTAACATTTATTGTTTTGGGACTTTTTAATAAAGGTCATTCTCACTGGAGATAAGTGATATCTCATTGTGGTTTTGACTTGCATTTCTCTGATGATTAGAGATGTTGAACATTTTTTTCATATGTTTGTTAGCCATTGTTCTGTCTTCTTTTGGAAAGTTTCTGTTCATGCCCTTTGCTCACTTTTTGATAGGTTTGTTTGGTTTTTCCTTGCTGATTTTCCTGAATTCTAAATAGGTTGTAGTTATCATCCCTTTATCAGACGTGTAGCTTGCAAAAATTTTCTCCCATTCTGTAGGTTGTCTGTTTGCTCTTGTGACAGTTTCTTTGGCTGTGCAGAAGCTTTTTAATTTGGTCAGGTCCCATTTATTTATTTTTGTTGTTGCTGTGATTTCCTTTGGGGTCTTCTTCATAAATTCTTTGCCTAGGCCAATTTCCATAAGAGTATTTCCAACATTTTCCTCCAGAATTCTAATACTTTCACAACTAAGGTTCAAGTCTGTTACCCAGCATGAGTTGATTTTTGTGAGAGGTGAAAGGTGTGGATCCTGTTTGAGTCTTCTACATGTGGCTATCCAGTTTTCCCAGCACCGTTTATTGAATAAGGATTCTTTTCCCCAGTGTATGTTTTTGTCTGGTTTGTTGAAGATTAGGTGGCTATATGAGGATGCTTTTATATCTGAGTTCTCTGTTCTG